>CM040475.1:661881-676838 GCA_022758105.1 Pangasianodon gigas
TCTCTCTCTCTCTCTCTCTCTCTCTCTCTCTCTCTCTCTCTCTCTCTCTCTCTCTCTCTCTCTCTCTCTCTCTCTCTCTCTCTCTCTCTCTCTCTCTCTCTCTCTCTCTCTCTCTCTCTCTCTCTCTCTCTCTCTCTCTCTCTCTCTCTCTCTCTCTCTCTCTCTCTCTCTCTCTCTCTCTCTCTCTCTGCCTGTCTGTCTCTCTGCCTGTCTCTCTCTCAGTCCTCTCCCCCAGTCGTCGTCAGAGTGGATGAAGGTTCTGCAGTTACAGCGTCAGTTCCATCAGGCGCAACTGAACAAGTGGCAGCAGATCCTACACTCCTCAGTCACACTGCTCGACCAGGTGTGTGTGTGTGTGTGTGTGCGTGTGTGTGTGTGTATGTGTGTGTGTGTGTGTGTGTGTGCGTGCGCGTGTCATGTGGTACAACATCTCTAAGTTCATTGGTCACAGTGAATCAGTTAATTTCAATTCAGTGTCTCTCTCTCTCTCTCTCTCTCTCTCTCTCTGCCTGTCTCTCTCTCTCCCTCTCCCTCTCTCCCTCTCTCTCTCTCTCTCTCTCCCTTTCTCTCTCTCTCTCTCTCTCTCTCTCCCCCTCTCTCTATCTTTCTCTCAGATGAAACAGTCTCTGGAGAATCTCCACAAAGGAATAATCAGATCTGAGGAACAGGAAACTGTCGCTCCTCCTCCATCTGAACCTCCAACACCACCCACATCAGACACACTGACTGAGCAGTGACACACACACACACACACACACACACTCACACACACACTCACACACACCTTCTGACCGTTCTCTGATCAGTGGACTGCGATCATGTGATTGGGTAAAATTACCCAGAATGCTCAGCTCTTCCCACTGTGACTAACTGTGAATGCAGCGCTGCCTTTCCTTGCACGCTACACCCTACACCCTAAACCCTAAACCCTACACCCTAAACCCTACACCCTACACCCTAAACCCTACACCCTAAACCAATAAACCCTACACCCTAAACCCTACACCCTAAACCCTACACCCTACAGTCTAAACCCTACACCCTACACCCTAAACCCTACACCCTACAGTCTAAACCCTACACCCTAAACCCTACACCCTACAGTCTAAACCCTACACCCTAAACCCTAAACCCTACACCCTAAACCCTACACGCTATACCAATAAACCCTACACCCTAAACCCTACACCCTACACCCTAAACCAATAAACCCTACACCCCAAACCCTAGATCCTACATCCTACACTCTTACTCACTAAAGCAATAAATCAGTGGTGGTTTGGGACAGAGCCAAACTGTTCATTCCTAACCGAATGATACTCAAAATGGGACACGACCACCACTGAATCACTGTTACACAAACGTGTGTGTGTGTGTGTGTGAATTTTACAGAATACTGTCTCTCTCTTCCTTCTTTTGTCTTCCTTTTTTCCCCCCTTTCTCTGATTCACTCCCTCTCTTTTCTTTTATTTCTCCCTCTCTCCCTCTGCTTGTGGCTCGTTCTCTTCATCTCTCTCTCTCTCTCTCTCTCCCCCTTAACCCTCTCCCTCTTTCTTTGTGAGTAATCTGTCTGTTCACACACACACACACACACACACAGTTTTAAATGGAAGAGGCGGGCCCTCGTTCTTCAGAGCTTCTTCCTGTTTATCTGGGGTCAGAGGTCACAGGCTCCGCCCCCTCCTCATCTACAGACTGACGTTCATCATCGTTAAATGATTACCCAGAATGCTCAACTGCGACACGCTTCAGTTTTTCTGCTGAACGAATGGAACTTGAGAGACGGTGCAATCAACCGGTTCAGTATTTATTTCTCTGACTGAATGAAGATCTCGTCGTGTGTGTGTGTGTGTGTGTGTGTGTGCGAGTGTGTGTGTGTGTGTGTGTGTGTGTGAGCGACGGGAAGCAGGATCACGACCACGACAGCAATAATCATGACGGGGAAATGTGTTGTGTGATATTTATCATGAAACGCAGAGCTGCCTGTACGAGTGATGTAAAAACACTGTTACTCTTAGCAACAGGGTCTGAAATTAACTCCGCCTCCTGACAGATCGTCCGATAAAACAATCCATTAACAACCGCACCGAAACCTAATTATCATAAGTGTCTATTGTAAAAATGGATTTGCATAACCCCGCCCACAAGAGCGACGCAACAAAGAGCTGCAAGCTTACGTACTGTATCTGTGCTTTTCCAGAAAACGAAAGTCACGGATACAAGAGCAGACATTTATATCGTTAATTATTTTATATCTGAAGGGAATTCAATCCTCCAGGCCACTAGGAGGCGCTGCAGCAGAAATCTGACTTTTTATAAACGCAATAATCATAAACATGTACTGTAGAAATTTGGGCAGAAGCAATGTTGCGCCAAGACACGGAGTTACCTTTTTTTTTTTTTTTTTTTTTTTTTTTTTTTTTTTTTTTTTTTTTTTTTTTTTTTTTTTTTTTTTTTTTTTTTTTTTTTTTTTTTTTTTTTTTACAGTTTCTGACGTTTATTAACACGTCTGTAAATGTTAATAAACATTTGAATACATAAAAAAATATATATACGGACTGTATTATGACACGGACAAGAATTTCTACAGTGAGACAAAAGTTCATTTCAGACCTTGTTTTTTTTTTATTTTTGTGTTTCTCTCTCTCTCTCTTTCTCTCTTTCTCTCTCTCTCTCTTTCTCTTAGTATTATATTTATTTGACGTTAGGTTGGCGAGTGCGTCCGAGTCGCTCGGCGTCTGCACTCTTCCGTCATTATCGTTGTATTTTATTGGATCAAGACTTGAAGTGATCAGGGTTACTGTAGACCTGCAGGCGTGTGCCGATCAGCGGTTATACGATACATCGCGATATTCAACCAGAAATATCGTCACGTTCTGTTTCTCGAGTGCCAGCAGGATTTACGCCTCGGTTCTGCGGATAACTAGAGGTGCGAGATCTTCTTCATAACCGAACGTCTGATTAAAGACATGGCACGTACGCTGAATGTGATCTTTTACAGCAAAATACTTTAAAGCAATAAATATTTTCATTCTGAAATATTCTCCCTTTATCACAAAAGTTTGTTAAATAAAAGATAAAAAGATGTCGATTTAACAACAGCAGGCAGGAAATCGGATTCTGTTCGGACTCAAAAGCAGCTTCAAAACAAATTAACAGAATTTGCGTTCAGATTATTAAATTAAATTAAAATTATTTATAATAATATTATAATAATTATTAAATTAAATTATTTAATTTACGTGTGATCGTATTTGACATAAATTTAATTAGATAAATGTTAAAAAAATTAATTCAGTTTCTGTATGAAAACCGCAGACGTTTTTATTGAACTGAAAGTGTGATAAGTCCCGCCTCTTCTCTTTCTTTTTTTTTCTTCTTTTTTTTAGTTGGTTGCTGTGTTTAACCAATCACAATCGTTTCTCTCGGCAGGTCTGCTCTGATTGGCTGCTGGCAGCCATAAGTGAGAGAGAGTGAGACAGATCGTATCTGCGCTGCACGTTAACAACGTAGCCGCAGCGAAACGATAAAAAGCAAACGAAACGTCTGGAAAAATGTCTATCACCCGGTTTTACGAAATCTTTTACGCAGAATAGTTACAAAGTTAGAAAAGTATTTAAAAGCATTTAAGCAATATTAATAAGCTAGCTTCGATTTTGTTCACTGTCGCTGTTGCCATGGTAACAGTTTTATTCCCCCACCCCCATGACTACATTTTGGTGTCTTGGTTCGAAATGTAAAATATCGTAAAAACAGAACTGTAAAATATCGTAAAATGTAAAATATCATAAAAACAGAACTGTAAAATATCGTAAAATGTAAAATTTCGTAAAAAAATAACGCTGATATCATAAACCGTGATTAATGCACCGTATAAACGTATCGGCACACGCTTGCTGTAGACTCGACCACCTGAAAGTACACACACACACACACACACACTCTCACACACACAAACAAACACACACATTTTAATATTTATGTTACTGTTTAAACACTGAGGACCAAACGGAGCTCGGGCTCAGAGGGACGTCCCCCCGCTGTGCGTCTCTCTGCGTTTCACACTTTGTGTTGTTTTTGTACAATTTTAGCTGCTGTGTGTGTTGTGTATTTTTTTTAGTGACAATGTCTGTTACTGCTGTTCCTCATCCTGCACTTTCACATCACTCTTTTACTCATCCCTCCTTCCCTCTCTCTCTCTCTCTCTCTCTCTCTCTCTATTTATTTGCATTAGTGTGATGGAGGAAGTGTGATTTTGCTGTAAAGATCTGTTTTGGATGGAAAAACAAATAAAACTAGAAACTTTAGGAAAATAAAGCATCACAGTGTGTTCCGTTTTTTTTGTGTTTTTATCAAAAAGTCTGCATCATGAATGGATTTAGTCGTAAATTGTTCGTACGAGTGTTTACACAAGAAATTTGGTTTTCTTGAAAATCCCATAAATTCAGAAAATGTTCGTATCCTACTCGTGTTCCTGAGTGTGTGTAAATTTACACATAAGACGACTCACTAACGTAAACCTCGACCTGATCGACTTCAGATCCTATAATCTGCACGGATTACTGCACTTTTCTCTCTGGAATATTCTGTGGAGTTTAAACTGTTTGTGTTTATGACGTTTGCAGCGTTTAGCAGACGCCCTTATCCACAGCGACTGATAGAAGAGCTTTAGAGTCTCGATCAGAAACACATCCTCATGCTAGTTCACTCGCTCAGGGACTCAGAGCTCCATCCAGAACATTTACTCAAAACCAGCCACTTTATTTTAGTGGCTTTAATTAAAGAATATTTAAAAACACCCATAAATTAAGAAGAATAAAACTAATCGTTCAGTTATGATAAAGAAATGGTGGTGTATAAACGGAGGACGGGCCGCTCTGTCTGCGCAGAGCCGTAAGCCGTAAACAAACGCCTCAGCTGACAGAGGATTTAGCGCTCGATTATTATTATTATTATTATTATTATTAATATTATATATTATTAAATGTTTTATTGACGTATGTAGGCGAGTCAAAATAACTTCCACTTCTGTTTCTCAGCCTTTACACTGGTCGCTCATTTCGTGCTCCCAGCTCTCTGTGCACTTTACCTTTTATGGAGTTTTGTGGGCGTCGCTACATGCAAATGAGCTGTGACAGGAACGCACGTTGCGTCTCTTTACGTGTGATCATCATACGCACACGAGTACGAAGAACATCAGCGTTTCTGAAAACGCTGCTTACGCAAACATTTACACACAACTTTACTAAAAGATTGATAAATGATTGGTTTCATTGGACAGATAAAGAAAACTCTTTCGATGTATTTTTGAGTGAAAACTCGTACTAGTGAACTCCGATGGTAAAATGCGAAGCTCGTACGTACGCAAAGTACGTAAAGGACTAGCTAGGCTGCGTGACAGGTGACTGGAGTCTACGATAGAGATCAGCTAGCTTTGCAAAAAAAAAAAAAAAATGACAACTATTAGCGAAACACTGCAAAGAAATAAAAATAAACAGACAGTTTAATTATTTATCATAGTTTCTTCTTTATTTATTTGGCAAGCAACATTTTACATTTATACATGAAGTGCATACGTTTGATTGGTGTGTTGAGGCTGCGAGTGAGTGTGTGTGTGTGTGTGTGTGTGTGTGTTAGCAGCCCAACACTCATTTAGTATTAGCATTAAAATCAGTTAACATCATTAAAAGGAGAACATCAACAATCATGCTAACGTTGCTAATAATGAATGACAGGCAGGAAGGGGTTAGCTAGTCCCGTTACGTTCGGTTGTACGTTAGCAGTGTTAGCATCGTGCGTGAGGAACTCCTTTAAGTGGTGAGATCGAGAACATGATTAACATTTTACGTGTTATTTATTACCACCGTCAGGAAAAACGTTGACGTTAATTCATCACCTGCGTCATGTGATCACGCTGTAAAAACCTCTTTAGTGAAAAATCAGAAATTAGCGTTTAAAAGATCGGAATCGGTTTCGCTCGGCTACAAAACTCCGTGTTTGTTTATTCTGCGTGTGCTGATAACCAGTTATTGTTACTTATAGCTAACTTCAGTTAGTCACCTTATCCGTGTTTTTTTTTTTTTACGAAATTTTCCGACAGATATTAGCAAGGTTATGCTTGGTGCCTAGCAACAGTGATCTTACTGTGATCTTATTACATAAACTCAGAGCTGTTTTCCGGAGCAACACATAGAAATCTAAAATGGCTTCCGTGACAGCTATGATAGCTAGCTGCTAGCTAAACCGTATTTTAACTTTAATCTTTCCCAGGTTTAAGAGCAAACGCTATAAGCAGAAAATCAAAACTGCATCCACACTAGCGATCGACAAAGTGACAGGCGATCGTTCGTGCGCAGTTTTAGCGACATTTGAACGGATATTTTCTGAATTCTATGCAAATCAGTTAAAGAAGCGTCAAATCCAAGCCATCGTCTCGAGTGATTCCTCATACCTGGTCCTACAGCACGTGCGATCTGACGTTTCTTCAGTTCCCCGCTCACGACTTTAATTCCTACCTGCAATCAGTTTCCGCAAAAATGGAAGAAAAACTTATAAGCGTGGTTTCATCAGAACCTGTCATATACGATTTCTCGTTATCATTAAATGTGTTTAGAGACGTTACGAAGAAAAATAAAGCTTAGAAGGAAGTCGTAGAGATCGTTGGTGCTGGTGGTGAGTGTACGTAGCTAGTACAGTTAGCTACTCTGAGAAAGAAGCTAGTACGAAGCCAAGCAAGTAACACGTAAATCAAAGAATAAGAACATTTTCACACTGATTAGTGAGTTATTTTGTTAGCTTTAGATGCTATATATATAGCTACTATTGTTTATCATCGGAATTAAAATTAAAATGCTTGATAGGCCACGCCCACAAGCGATAGCAGTAGCGTGTCCTTCTAGTGTGAACACACGGTGAGTCTGCGTTTTCGGAAAATTCAGAATTCCACACCGGACGGATTACGAACTGATTCGACGAACAGATTTCAAGCGGGAAAACTGTTGTTATTGTAATTACGTGACGTAAAATCAATCCCGAATGAAATCCCGGCGAGGTTTATTTCCGGTTAAGACGCAGTACTTTATCATTATAATGATAATGTACTCATTATCAGCACATGCCTAGCGTGAGTGTGGCGGTGTCACAGCGCCCCCTGCTGGCACCGACACCAAACGGCTTTAACGTCGTGACGATCGCTTTGTTGTTGTTTTGTTTTTTTTTCTTCTTCGTACTGGAATGTTTCATGCAGAAAAAAAGGCTCGCATACAAAAATTTACAGACGTGAATAAATTCAGACCTCAGTGTCATGCAGCTTTTCGTCAGATTTTACATGGCTAACATTATTAGCATTACACTTTCTACTAACAAATCACACCCCGGTTTATTAGCTTTATGCTAATCGCTAACTACTAGATGCTAGCTGCTCAGGATTTGTGTTTTTTTGTGCTTTATAATGTCATACAAATCAGAAAAATCAGAAAATATAATTAAAGGGATCGTTAAACCATGATTAACAAGCTAACATGGCTAACAATTAATAAAGGCTCATTGTGAATGGTTATGCTAAATGCTAACTTGCTAACTGGCAGTGCTAGCTGTCATTTTTTTAGCCCGTGAAGCTTTTAGACACAACTGAGATCACTGGACTGAGTTCAGCTACATTAGCATGCATTAGTTAATGATGATAATGCTATTAGCATTAGTGTTGTCTTAGCTATTGTGAATTGCTAACAGTGCAGCTTTATGCTAATCGATTAAGAAATCTGAGTAAAAAAAAAAACGATTGTAATTCTACAGTCGCGCTAATTGGCAGTGTACGCGTTTGGTTTGTTAGCCATTTTAGCTAACGTTTCACACGGTTGAAATATCCCTTTAAGAGGTAAACGGACTGAGGCAGCTGCATTAGCATCATGTTGTTAGCATTAGCATTTCTTGTCACATTCTCTTCATTATGGTGTGTGTGTGTGTGTGTGTGACTTGCTAACATTTCTGTTTGATGTTATTTATTGTTTTTGTCATTTAATACACACGATTGTAATTAAATAATTCTTAAAAAATAAAAAGGCTAGCGCTTTTTATTCAAGCTAATTCACAAAGGTGATGCTAAGTAGTAAGTTGCAGCGTTAGCTTTCGGTCGTCATTTCAGCCTTTAACATCATGTAGGAGGAGGTTAGCTACATTAGCATCGTGTTGTTAGCATTCAGTCACATTTATACAGATCGTTAACATTTAGGATAACGTTAAAATAACGTTAAAATGTTAACGATCGTTAACTCTTTCGTACGCTTGCATATAAATTCCGTGTGGAAAGAAAAAAGAAAAAGAGTTCAGAGACGTATGTACAGCTCGTGTTAATACAATTCTACTGTTTATATGTGACTCATACATTTATTCATGCTGTGCTCTTATACCAGATATTTATTTATTTTATCTTGTTTATTTATTTGTTTATTTGTTTGTTTGTTTGTTTGTTTGTCCGAGCCCCGCCGTGCGTTCAGTCTGTACATCTCTGTACCTCAGTGCACTGTTCAGGGCTCTTCGGTGAAATGAAACGATTCTGCGCAAAAACACACGTCTTCCTGCTCGTCCGTTACAGCCTCAGAGGAAGGAGGGGCGGCGTTCAGGGACCAGGTGGAGGTAACCAGGTGATAATAAACAGGCTGAGGGTGAACCAGGTGGAGAAACACAGGTGAAGGTAAACCAGGTGGAGATAAACCAGGAACCAGGTGGAGATAAATCAGGTGGAGATAAACCAGGTGGCGATAAACCAGGAACCAGGTGGAGATAAATCAGGTGGAGATAAACCAGGTGAAGGTAAATCAGGAACCAGGTGGAGATAAATCAGGTGGAGATAAACCAGGTGAAGGTAAATCAGGAACCAGGTGGAGATAAATCAGGTGGAGATAAACCAGGTGAAGGTAAATCAGGAACCAGGTGGAGATAAATCAGGTGGAGATAAACCAGGTGAAGGTAAATCAGGAACCAGGTGGAGATAAATCAGGTGGAGATAAACCAGGTGGAGGTAAACCCAGGTGAAGGTCGTTGCCATGGTGAAGTTTCAGAGTTTTTATGGCCCTGAAAATCGAGGTCAGAGAGATTAATGCCTCACATCACTGTCACTTACAAACAACAATTAAACAATTATTAATAAATAATCAATAACATTGTGTGTGTGTGTGTGTGTGTGTGTTGTAGAGAGCTGGTAAACGTACCTGTGTGTGTGTGTGTGTGTGTGTTGTACAGAGCTGGTAAACGTACCTGTGTGTGTGTGTGTGTGTGTGTTGTACAGAGCTGGTAAACGTACCTCTGTGTGTGTGTGTGTGTGTGTGTGTGTTACTCGGCCACAGCCACGCCGGTGCAGTTATCTTTACTCTCAGATGTGATGGCTAAATACTCGGCCCTGAGGAGAAAAGAAAAGAATCAGGACACAGACACGAGCCGTAAAAAACACACACAATACATCAGCAAATTTTAAAAAAGGGGAAAAAAACAAAGGGAATAAGTAAATAATAAAAAACTTTGCAATTTTTTAAAATAAAAAAACAGTAAAATGTTGGACAACAAATAAAAAAATCAATCGAATTATTTAAATTGTGTTGCATTTTGTTATTAAATGAAATGTAATTAAATTGAATAAATCTATTAGTTAATTAGATTAATTAAGTATAAATAAAAAAGTCAATAAATAAATAAAAATATGTTAGACAAATGAAATTTAAAAAATAAATGGAATAATATTTTATATATATAAAAATAAATATATATAGAATATATACGTAATAAATAATAAACACTATAAACTGTAAATAATTACATATAAAAATGGAGATTTCAGACTTTACTGGTAAAACTGTGTGTGTGAGTGTGTGTGTGTGTGTGTATGTGTGTGTGTTTGTATGTGTGTGTGTGTGTGTGAGTGTGTGTGTGTATGTGTGTGTGTGAGTGTGCGTGTGTGTGTGTGTATGTGTGAGTGTGTATATGTGTGTGAGTGTGTTTGTGTGTGTGTGTGTGTGTGTTTCTCACGCGCTCTCTCTCAGCGCTTCCTCTCCAGCAGCAGCGATTTTCCTGTAACAGTAAACCATCTCCACCAGTAACCACAGCTGCAGGCCGATGATGGACACGTACATCATCACCTCCGACAGGATGGAGGCCATGCCACGGGTCTCTACACACACACACACACACACTTACTTACTTACTTACGTCACACACACACACACACACACTAGCTCTTCTATAGCGTTTACTTATTAGCAGTGTTCCTCCCCGTTGAACATTTGAGTTGTTAGCGTTCGCCGTGTTAGCTGTGTGTGATTATTAAAGGTTCAGTTTATAAACATTTAGCCGATGATATAATTTCCAATACACTTTAGAATCGTTTTTGGCTTCTGAAATTAGCTCCGCCCACACTAGAACAGAGCTGCTCAGCTCCACCCCTTTTCCCGAAACGCAGTTTCCTGAGAACGTGGACGTTCTGGGCAGTGCACTTCTCCCCGTCGTTTAGTTCTCACCTTTGGCCACGACGTTGATGGTGATGAATTTGGTGGCGTTGGTGCGAAACTCGTAGTAGGTGAAGGAGAGCGTGCGGTCGAAGTAGCACCGGTACGTCCCCGTGTCGTTGTAGGTGACGTTGAGGATGTTTAGAGATCCATCCTGAAGGTCCAACGTCTTTTTACTGCCCACCCACTCGATACGGCCCATGAAGCGTGCGTCTGTCACCACGCCTATCATGTCGCTGTAGCTGTAGATCTGTAACGCAAAAAAAAAAAACCACAAAACACACCATAAGATTCAATCAGAGTAACTACACTCTGTGAAACTTAATTACTGTTATATCTCACCACTGATTGGTCAGAAGGTGTTGATTAGTTTTCTATAACAGCAGCTCTGACAGTAGCGCAGGTTTATATTAATGCGCTTGTTCTGATACGTTATCGTTTCTATAGCAACGGCTCACTCACAGGGACGTGTACAGCGCACGCTCCGCTGATAACAAACGGATTAATAAACGCGTGTAATCGTTGATACGGTGAAGATTTCTGTAATTTATATAACAGTTACGGAAGGAGTCTCCAGTGTCAGAGGTAAAGCTGTAACTTTACGTTTTCCAGCAGAGGAGTTTCTTCCTTGCAGTTTTTCGGTAACATTCGGTAACGTAACAAGCTTCATTTGTTTTTCTTATTAATTTTAAGAGAGAGAAGAGTGAGAGAGGAAGAGAGACAAGTGAGGGAAAGACCGTTTATAGCTGCTATAACGTAACAAGGAATCGTTGGAATGGAAAGTTGCTGTGGTGTAAGGGGAATAAAACACTCAGGGAAAATAATAACTTCAGGATAGTAACAGTAACTCCGTTTCATCGCACGTTTCATCTTTACCGTAAAAAGCTAACCAACAACAAAGCTGAATCATTCTTTTAATTTTTTAATTTTGATCGTAAAGTCACTCACGTGGGTGAAGTCGCTCTCTCCTTTCGCCATGAACCACCAGTCCACGGTGGCCGAGGCGTCCACCTCACCTCGCATCTTACAGGAGATGCAGCCCAGCTTGAAATCCTTTCCTGCCACGGCTTCGGTGTCCGAGTCGACCTCCACACACGCCGAGCTGCTGAGCCGAGCTACGAGCACAACACAACACACACTCGTTCACTGATTTAACACACACACACACACATGTTAAATCTCTCTACTGCATGTCTGAGAACCTACAGTCAAGCCGACTGGACTTTTCAACCATATTACGTAATAAGACTCGAATATCATTAATAAGTATATTATAAACGTAAATATTAGCTGATTGATGATTTCTCGGAAGTCCAGTCAGCTTGATTTCCTGCTAATTTAATTTTTTTTTAAAAACGTGATAAATATTTATGCATGTATTACAGTGCTATCGTTTCCCATCCATTCTTTTCTCTCGCTCATTCTGGGGTGCAGGCATTATCTATCCTCAGCCTTTTTTTTTTTTTTTTTTTCAGGGTTTCATGGCTTCTCGTGCGTGCTCCTGTCACTCGGAATAGTGCATGCTGGGATTTTTTTTTGGTCCAAGGCAGAGCGTACTTTATTTCCTCTCACATTATGGCTATAAACTGGTCCAAATCAGCAGATTTCATGAGCCAGGAGCCAGACTGTGCAGAGACACACACTTACCTCCATCCTTACAGTCTCAACTCACTTCATCCATCACTTCATTTATTCATTATTTATTCACCAGCTGAGGGTCTGATCGCTCGAGAGATCCTGTCACTTCTTCTTAGACTTTATTCCACCAGTTATCAAAAACAGATGGAACACATTTTATTGGGCTGAGCTGTGTTATTGAAGAATCAGTGTTAGCTTCACTAGCTTGATTAGGTTTTACTCGCTATATTAGCTTTCACTTGCTCACTCACTAGATTATCTTTCATTCACTAGCTTATCTTTCAATAGCTAGATTAGGTTTTACTCACTAGATTAGCTTTTTCTCGCTAGACTAGTTTTCACTGGCTAGATTAGCCCTCACTCACTAGGTTAACTTTCATTCACTAGGTTATTTTTTACTCGCAAAGTTAGCTTTCACTCACATGATTGCCTTTCATTCACTAGATTATCTTTAACTAGCTATTAGGTTTTACTCGCTAGGTTAGCTTTTGCTTGCTAGGTTAGCTTTTTCTCGCTACATTAGCTTTCACTCGCTAGATTAGGTTTTTATCGCTAGATTAGCCCTCACTCACTTGGTTATTTTTTTTTACTCGTAAAGTTAGCTTTCACTCACATGATCACCTTTCATTCACTAAATTATCTTTCACTAGCTAGATTACGTTTTACTCGCTAGGTTAGCTTTTGCTTGTTAGGTTAGCTTTTTCTTGCTAGATTAGCTTTTTCTTACTAGGTTAGTTTTTTCTTTCTAGATTAGGTTTTACTTGCTAGGTTAACTTTTTCTTGCTAGGTTAGCTTTTTCTTGCTAGATTAGGTTTCACTCTCTAGATTAGGCTTTACTCACTAGGTTAGGCCTCACTCTGTAGGTTGGATCTCACTGGCTATTAAATTAGCTTTCGCTCGCTGATGTTTGCGTTGTTCAAGCGCATTCTAGAGGGAACGTGATAGCATCAGCCTTATGATTGGTGAGGATGGAGCTTAAGCAAGCGTTACCCAAGATTAGCCCTACCCTATTTACATTGTTTTGAAGTTTATATAGACTTTGTACTGCAGATTGTGACTAACATTAACCAGTGTTAGCAATAAGAACCTGTTCTGGAGTCTTACTTTTAATTTAAAAAAAAAACATTTTTGTATGAGTGTTTGATAACTGATGGAGTCTTTCGCTAATCCAAGATCATATCTGGTCCTTTCTTTTAGTATAATTATGATGTAAACAGAATGTTGGATGAGATCCCAGACTGTAAGGCTCCTCTGCTAAAGTCTGGACCCCGGCAAGATTTTCCACACTACTCCTTAAATCTCCCTGGGGGATTTGGAGGGGAAATAAATTGTTAGCAATGTGCGATGCTAGTGCGCGTCAGTCTGCAGCGCTTCCTCTACGTTACAGATTTACTGTCATATATAGATGCAGGTGTCTATATATGTGGTGGAGGTTGCATACGTGGGCCGGGAGGAACACACCTGCATCTCCGAGTGTGCTACCTTCAACCTCTGACCTCTGGAGGGGCGTTTGGTTCTTTCTTTGAGGGACAGATCACACATGGCACACAACATCAGCATCAGCGCAATCAGTGCTATTACAGTGACTAGTGACTAGCGCTGCACTCTTGTAGCACTGGGAATCAATCAGCGCTGATTTTCACCTAGCTTAAGTGTGTATGAAGTGTGTAGACGTTACGAGGAAAGGCCCTTGACGGCGGAGAGCAGGAGGGGAAAAAGAGAGAAGAAAAAAAACAAGAGCAGAAACACAGAAACAGGTAGCCACATCAATACAACAAGCAGGAGAGGAAGAAAAGGAAAAGAGAAATGTTGAGAGAAGTGAGTGAGTTAGCAAAGAGTTTACCAAATTTACATCCATTAAACTAACTGTGGAGGAAAATCGAACATCAATGTGCTTTAATGTTATTGTAAATACTGTAAGTGTTTCAATGTACGTCCATTTCCATAACCATTTCTAGCATACCTAGGCAAATGTAGCAAACAATGGACACTCGTAGCTAGTGATTAGCATCATGCGAAATCCTTTCACTCTCCTTTCAAACTGTTTATCATTAAATAGACTGTTATATGTCATTCTGTTATATGTCATGTCATTATATGACACTGTAGATACACTGTTTTGTCAGCCATTTTGAATCCAGAAGACCAAAATAACCTCATGAGTTTGTGCTTCAGACATGTGAAGATGAACTGAGAGAAGGAGAACGCCGTTGCTAGGCAATTCGAGAACAACTTTAACGCTGAGCATAAGCTAGCTAATGACTGGGGCTAGTTCGCTAGCACATAGCTGTTAAAAACATCAACATTTACCTCAGATGTGTTGGAAAATTACTACAAAAACACTTGGAAAATACTTTGTTTGAGTAATAGTGATTTAGCTAGCATGTAGCCTTTCACACAGGCCATGTGAAGACACAGTGACAGTGGAAACAAGCTGGAATTGTCGAGAACATCAACATTTACCTCATACTGTTAAATTACTAAATAAAAAAAACTCTATATGAATAAAATTACACTGTTAGCAACATTAGCAAAGCAAAATGTGAACACCAAATATGTCCACACACACACACACACACAAAGACTGCAGCTGGTCGATCTGTAACGAAAGATCCGGAAGCCCTTGAAATGTTCTACCAGAGACGTTTCAAAATAGAAAGAGAACTTGAAAAAGAATATGCTAAGAATGATGGGGGGAGAGACAGAGAGAGAGAGAGAGAGAGATCAGTCTCAGTAAAGGAGGCGTGGCCTCAATGTCTGTCAGTCTCAGTGAAGGAGGCGTGGCCTCTGTATCTGTCAGTCCCAGTGAAGGAGGCGTGGCCT
>CM040475.1:676938-696763 GCA_022758105.1 Pangasianodon gigas
CAGCCACAGTTCTTCTGGAGACTTTGACTGTCGACTCGCTTCTTATTTCTGCAGCGAAACCCAGCAGCCTTCATTATGTTTTTATCTGAAAAGTGTCTCTTATGGAATCTGCTGCTTTCTTTACTGACATACAAACATTTTTCTGTAACATTTCATTTTGTGCTGGAAAACTAATGTTTGGAATCTAAAATGTTTTTATACTGAATCAATAATGTAGAAGTCAGAAAATAAAAATCTATAACAACGTTTGTACTAAAAAATGCTAGCTAGATGGTTAACCTGACGGTATTTTCTGTCAGGATGTTTAAATCATATTCATAAATGCTTACTAAAGTCTTTGCTAATGCTAATGGTGGTTATCTTGTGCTAACCTGACAGGATTTCTGACAGAATGTTTAAGTCATATTCATAAATTATTCTTACAATATTCACTGCTAATGCTAGCTAGATAGTTAACCTGACAGAAATTCTGACAGGATTTTCATCATAATCAATGCTATGGCTAGCTAACTTGCTAACGTAAGCTAAAATGATAGAATTCTGACAGGATTTTCAAGTCATATTCATAAATACTTATGATATTCACTGCTAATGCTAGCTACATAGTTAACCTGACAGAAATTCTGACAGGATTTTTTTAAGTCATATTATTAATTGTTTACAATATTCACTGCTAATGCTAGCTAGATGATTAACCTGATGGTATTTTCTGTCAGGATGTTTAAATCATATTCATAAGTGCTTACTAAATTCTTTGCTAATGCTAGTCAGCTGGTTATCTTGCGCTAACCTGACAGGATTTCTGACAGAACTTAAATCGTATTTAGTGCTATGGTTAGCTGGTTGGTTAACATGAGCTATCCTGACAGGATTTTTAATTCGTATTCATAGAAATTCACACCTCGATATCTAGCTAGCTAGATTCCAGATAACATAGCTAACTTTACTCTTTATTTTATTACACAATTTTCTGAATGTTGCTCTCAACCATTTATCAGATATAATAATAATAATAAGAAGAAGAAGAAGAAGAATATCAGATGTATTATTTACATGATGTACACATACTATATGCAGTGCATTATGGGTAATATAATGGTATGAATATTAAAATATTAAACTTCTAGCTAAAAGATATTCTGCGTGTTTTAGAATTTGAGACGTTTTTAATGACTTGTGTTATGCTAATAAGGAGCAGCAAAGGATGAAGGACAGAGTCTATATCACATAGAGAAAAGATAAATATATTAATTATGCAAAGTGTGTGTGTGTGTGTGTGTGTGTGTGTGTGTGTTAAAGACCAAGAGAGAGGTCGTGTTACCTAAAACGACGCTGACTATTTAATATTTTACCAGTGAGAGAAAATGAGCCTTCATTTGTCCTTGTCTGCCCTTGGACAGATTTAACAGACACACACACACACTCACACACTCACACACTCACATTCACACACACACACACACACACACACACATTGGCGTTTCGCAGATGGAGCAGAGTGTGGATGAACCTGCGTCACTGCAGGCTGAAAACAGAGCAGTGATGGAAAGTCATTCGTGGTCACGACGGCTTCTCTTTTTTTTTCCTTTCTTTTTCTTTCATCTCTCCATCTCTCTTGTCTTTCAGATTCTGCATCACGTTTTCTCCTCTTTTCTTTTTTTTATGATTGTTTAGAGCGTAACATCATAAAAATAAATTTAGCAGTAAACAGCAGATTATAGATTCTGAATGTGTTTATTTACTACAGTAAATATTTACTACAGTTTATTTTATTATTTTTTAATTATACGTCGCTGTAAATTTGTAGAATTTGATTAAAACAATACAATGTCATTTGTTCATTCATGAAATAATAACCCTTCTGTCATTAACACTTTGTTTTCTCCAGGAAACCTGCCCCGGATTCGGCCACGCCCCCTCGTCATTGTTTTTTTAATTGGGTCTGGTTTATTCACACCTGCTCCTTGTAATTAGTCTCCCTAGATCTCGTTAGTTTGAGTTCTCGTTAACGTCTCGATTCCACACTATGCTCTATATTTATACACTAATTCATGAAACATGTATTACTGTAGCTAAATAACGGTGTCTTTACGTTACTTTATTTGAATAAATGCCACACACAGAGCCATTTCAGGACTCCAGAACCATTTTGTATGAACTTAGAGCCTCTTTCACACTCAAATAACGGAACAATCTGTTTGTAAATTAATAACAGTGATGTTCAGGATTATAAAAATCTTAATACATTATCGTTTCTATAGTAACAGCAGATTAAAAACGTGTGTAATCATTGTTTTCTGTAAAGAGAAATGTGTTTATTTAACATTTATGGAAGGAGTCTCCAGTGTCAGCGCTTTGTAACAATCAGAGGTAAAGATGTAGCTTTATGTTCTTCAGGACAGAGGAGTTTACTCTTCTTTGTGGTTTCTCGGTAACACGCGTAACAAGCTGCGTTTTTTTATCTTATTAACTTCAAGAGAGAGAATAAAGAGAGGCTGGTGAGGGAACGACTGTTTATAGCTGCTATAACGTAAGTGACAACAGGAACTAACTAATTTCACGAACGTTAAACGTAACTATAAACATAAACAGATAAAAAAATGTGACAATGAAAAATTGTAATGGTTGTCAATTTGCTGTGGTATAAGAGGAATAAAAAACCTTGAGGTGGTGACTGTAACTCAACTTCATCACACCACTCCATCGTTGATTATTTTCCTATAACAGCACAACAGTGTTACTGGAGTGATGGATTCCTTACTTTCTATTGATTTATTATTATTATTATTTAGCTTCTTGTTATTTCTTTCATTTAATGAATAATAAAAGGGACATTTCCCATTTAAAGTTTTGTACATCTATGATCAAGAATATTTATTGTTTATATGCAGTAAAAAAAAAAAGTAATTTAAAAAGTAATTATTAACGCTGGTTGAATGTATGATGCTGTAAAATATACAGTGTAAATTTACAGTAATAACGGAATTGATGTTACTGTAAAATAACAATATATTTCTGTATTTTCTTTTTACACGATTGTTTTCTTGAAGTGTGAAATTACAGAATTATTCAGTAAGTACAGTGTTACAGTTAACTGTCAGTAATTTACAGACTTCTTTACAGTGCATGTGATAAGAATTGAACGCATGATGGAGTATCACTCAGAGAAATCTCTATTAACAGTAATAATGCAATTATAAAGCTTTATGTGTGTGTCAGGTTTTTAGCGGCTTTTAGCTTTTAGCGTTTAGCGGCGTGTGACGTCTCAGGAGCCGACTGGGGAATCCTGAGCTCCTGGATTTAAAAGCTTTTATAGTGTGTATCGACTGAACCACTAATGGTCAGCTAGTTCTAATCAAAACACCGGGGCTTGGATCGGACGAGCTTTTATCCGGCTGTGAAGAAAAGAGCTGACACGGTGAAAAGCTGACACGAGGTTCTCGTTTAACAGAGCTGCTTACTGTCTGAGTTACTCAGTGTGCGGCACTTATGCAGTAAGTAGCTCTGTAGCTACTCATTGCTAGCCAAGATATTAGCGAGCTAATGAACTCCACTCCACTACTGACTCTGGGGAAAAAGAAAAATCCCAAAAGTTTGACATTTAACAACTTTAAACTCACTTTAGTCACCACTCAGGCTGTTATACAGTGTCTCTAATCAGTAATCAGAGTCTCACGTCAGCTAACGTTTGCTAAATTCTTCTCTAGCAGAGCTAAATACTCCATTTTGGATTTGAATGCATTGCATGAATGCTGTAATTGATTAGTATCCGACACCTAAACCCTGTTCTAATGAGGCTACTTAGGTCTCAAAATTTCATCTCCCATTTTCATGTTTTTCCTTATGTAGTGTAATAACCAAACTCAACATGATAAAATAAAAAACTGGTAACGTTTTTACGTAAAATGTCACAATCATAGCAGCTAGGATGTTGTTAATAGCTAGCTAGCAAAAAAAAAGTCCCTCGTCTTTCATGCACTGTGGCTCATTTTCTTCTTTCCTGTCCTCAAGAGCATTTTATTACGTCTCTCGACTCTCCTATGAAACTATTTTATTGTATTTACTAACTTTATTATGATTCATTTTTGTGTAACTTTGTAATTAGAGGTGAAATGATATGAAAGGTTGTCAGTATGTAGAGTATAATCACAAAACAGCACTGACAACAAATCTCTCATTTCCTGTTGACTCTTTAGCTTTAACAGACGGATCACACAAAAGCCTGATGGCAGGTGTGCGTGTGTGTGTGTGTGTGTGTGTGTGTGTGTGTGTGTGTGTGGAAATAAGAGATGGAGTGAATGGGATGCCACTAATGTCAGGCATTTTTTTATAAACGCTTTCATTTCACCGGGTCAATGACGATGACATTACGGTAATGTAAATATGATTTTTAAAAAGGATGATTCATGTTCATTAGAGAAACTAAAACGCTCCGAGCCACATAAAGCTCCACGTTTGAAAAATCCACTTTAGCACTGTTTCTCTATTGTTCCTCTTACAATAAACGTTTACCATGGATCATTTTCATCCGAGCAGAACAGTGCTATTTAATCCTTGCCATCTTCTCTCGTAACATTAGATAGATAGATAGATAGATAGATTACTTTATTAATCCCAGAGGGAAATTCACAGATAACAGCAGCAATCTGCAATCCGTAGAGTGTGCAGAACTCTAGAGTATTCAGAATAATAAAAAATAAACATAAACATAGTCAGTACAAAATTATAAAATATAATACTGGATATAAAGTGAGTATAGCCTTGCGTAGGAGAGAGAGAGAGAGAGGACTAGCGTGAGAAAAGTACCGAAAGTACGGTTCGTCTTTTTGGTTTGAAAACATTTAACAATCAGAATGATCCCCAACACTCCACAGAAAATTCTTCTCTCACTTTCTCTGCCCAATAAATGACATATCGCTGTTTTTTTTTTTTTGTTTTAAAGTGATCATCTTCTTTATTTCTAAACATGCAGTAAAAGTGTTCATCTCCTGTTTTAATTCATTATTTATAAACCGCAGTCTAATAATCTGAAATAATCTGAAAAATCTCAATCACAGCAGATTTCTGTGCTGTTTTTCCCAGAGAATGAATGGTAAAGTTTCTAACTTTTGAAGAAAATGTTCTGCTTTAGTGATGGATAATGTGTGCATTTCCTGTTTTATTTTACAACAAGAATAGTCTCTAAATGCCGCTCCACACACATGCGTAAGATATATGATTATCCCTTAATAATTATACGTAATTATCTGTTATTAATCTGACTAATAGCTCATAAAAAAAAAAAATCAAAACCTCAATCACAGTAAAATTTGTACGCAATCAAACTACATAGTAATCAGTTAAATAGAAAAAACTGCACTTTTATAGACATTCAACAAGGATGCTGTAGTTACAGGACATGGACATGCGCAATTTATGTTTCTGATGCTGTTATTTCCAGAAAATGTATTTTGATAACGTGATGAGGAAGGGAAATGATGTGCTTCAGTGATATTCTGTTCATTTTAACAGCCAGATCCTTTAAACTCCGCTCCTCACAGGTGTGTATCTTTGGATCGGATTATATAACATGTTTGTAATTGGAAACAGCCCAAACACTTTGCAGTTTAAATGAAATTCAGTCAAAGCTTTGCATTTAAACACAGCCAAACACTGAAATGTCGTCTGTGCAAAGTGCTTTTTTAATTCAAATAGACATTTTCTGTTTCCAAAAACGTGTCCTGTTAAAATCTGCTTGTCCAGAGAGTCTCCTCTCTAACACCACACTGCCCTCGTTCAGGATTTTATCTGTATTTAAAGAAAATTCACAGCTTTCACCCTTTTGTCAGGAGATTGGATCCAAGAAAGCAAAACTGGCCGTGCTGTCTGGGTGGGAGGGGTATACTCTCCCTCCCCTGTCAATCACAGCGACACTAGCCAATCATAGGTGTCTGTGAGCTCATGTATGTGGAAGAGGGCAGATAGCGCTCTCCTCTGAGTGCGTTACGCCGCTCTGTAACACAGCACGAGCAGCAAATAGATGCGTAGAAAGTCTTCACAAGTCTCGGGAGAGTTAGCTAGTGAACAGGAAGTGAGAAATGACCAGATTGGGGAGAACCATGGGCAAAAATGAGTGTAAATGTGTGTGATGTGTGGAAATACGCTGATAATATTTACATCCAGAGCGATTAGAGAAAACGTAAATAAGTGAAACAAAGCACATATAAAATCTGCCGTGATTCCTAACCTAAAAGACTAAAGAGACTAGCACTCAGAAAGGGTACTAAGGGTACAGGAACTGTGCCATGCCTGGTCACTGGGGTGGTACCATAGAAAGGTACCATAGAAAGGTGCATGTAGTGAACCTTTAATGCTTTAAAACTAATTACTGTTCATTTATGTATCTTAAATCTTTATTTTTACAAGGTACACTCCATCCACATTTCCAGCTGAAAGATACATAAAGGTACTAAAGATAAAAGCAACAAGGAAAGGTACACTTTAGTACCCTTTTTTCAGAGAGTGTATAAGCGATACAGCTGTAACGGAATACGTACAGAACGACACTCCAAAGCAAGAACATTAACGAGGTTTTATCGTGTTAAGGAAGGATTTTAGTTCTTCAATGAAACAATAGAGACACTGGGCTGTCTGAAGTGATAAAGCGTAAAGAAATATATCACATACACACACACACACAGTGTTATCACAGTGAGATAAGACACACTTCTGAGTGGTCGGGGGAAGTGTGTGTGTGTGTGTCGAGAGCCGTGTTGTCCAGGACGCAGTAAAACCCTCAGTGTGACAGAGAGCTTCTTTATCGCTCACTGTAAAGCAGGACAATACGGCTATTGTGGAAATCCGGCCGAGCGGGAAACTCCGTCACTGCGGCATTCATCGCTCGCCTGGATGAAACATGCAGCATTCTAATGCTATGACATGATGGAGGGATTAAAGATGGACAGAGTGAATCTCTCTCTCTCTCTCTCTCTCTCTGTGTAACACAACTGCAGCAGCTGATTCACACGTTTAACGGACAACATACAGGGTGTGGCACTTTATATGTATGTATATATATAAACACATACACACACATACACACACACATACACACATACACACACATCCAGAACTGTGCATGAAAAGTAAAAAACAGATCAGAACAGAGATTAAGAGTTGAAAAGTAAAAACAAATGACTGATCATGTTCAAGCCTGTTATTAGTCATTAACAATTAATTATTAAATCACTCTCTTATTTTTTATATCTTTTATTATTTATAAGAAACTCAGATACACAGAGACACACAGACAGACAGACAGACAGACAGACAGACACAGAGACAGACAGGTGAAGGTTATTTGGTGAGAAATAACTCATACAAAGTGTGTAATTATGTATTGGCACCCTGTAGGGATCAATGAGTTTCACTCTGAATTACATACATGGGTTTATTGTGTTTATAATAAATTTTGAATGTAGAGTATATATTGATATTCGGTTTTGTTATTTATATATGATATATACTGTACACTCTACATGGGCTTGTAAAATTGTTTTTTAAGAATTCGATTTCAGAGATTTACTTTCTGTGGGTCTGTGTGTGTCCCAGGTGAGGAATGAGCGATAAGGTGCACTGTACTAATTGTAGCAGCAGCAGCAACATGACAAAAATGTCATATTATAATACTGTAAGATGTGAAATGTTCACTATTATCACAGTGACAAAGCGACAGGCGAAAGTTCCTTTTCTGTGTACGTGCATGACACAGCCGCAATTTCAGCTACAATTTCAGCGAGCAGCATTGAAATTCAGATTTTTCTCAGTTCTAGGAAAATTAGATATGAAGCTGTGAAGCGACAAATCCAGAGGATTGTCTTGAACGATTCCACGGACCACGTGTGGGCCGATGTTTCTTCGGTTCCCCGTTCACAGCTACTATAGCTACTACCGTTTCTCATCAGAACTAAAAAAAGCAAAAAAAAAAGCATGGACAGGCCACGCCCACAAAAGCAACAACCAGAGCGGTCGCTATACACAGCCACATGAGACTACAAGCAACTAGAGCGATTTATTTTCTGCTAGTGTGAACATAGAGTTAGAAAATGTAAAGGTTCTTCGATTTTCCCTTTGTGAGAACCTTTAAAGGCTCTTTGTAGAACCAGCGTGTTTCTGTAACACTCAAGGGGTCCAAGTAGAACCTTTTTAAGAAGATAAGAACCATTAATTATCCAAAGAACCCTTAAAAAACTTAATGAACTAGTCAAGAGCCAAGATTACACCAAGTACCAAGAGTTACATTTTAAATTATAAACTCCTGACAGGTTCTAGATATTAACACACACACACACACACACACTCTTAGAAATAAGGGTTCTTCAAGGGTTCTTTATGTTCATCAACTAAGGGCTCAATGTATAATTAAGGATTATTAGCTTCCCAGAAAAAGGGTTCTGCTTGAAACTCTTTCTGATAAGAAAACACTTTTTCTATGTAGATTGTATAGAAGGAAAACCCCTTAAGTGTACTAAAATTTTCAAGCGTTTATATTTAAAAGTATTTAACAAGGAAAAGAAAAGAAAAGGGAGAACTGGTAAAAAAAAAAAAAAAAAAAAAAAAAGGAAAAAGGAAAGCTTTTAACATTCATAGACTTGTTAATGTGAGTAGGGTTGTTGATTATTTTCCTACAACACAACAGCACCCAGAATGCACTTTGACGTTTGTTGGAAATCGTGGATGGGCGTGGTCTTTTTATGACACGCCTCCTGAGAGCGTCCGTAGAGATAACTTGTTTCCGTGCCACTGAACTGCCGTGACTCAGGGTGCCAATATATAAGGAGAAGCTCTGTATGAATTTTGTCTCACCTTGCCCTGCGTAAATTATGATTAATGATGTTGTTTATCCAGCATACAGTCACTCACCATGTATGATGCACAGCAGCAGCAACGGGAGCCACATCACCTGGACTGCAGTCATCTTCACCCAGGAGAGGGACACACACATATACACACACTCACACACACACACTCACACACACACTCACACAGACACGCTGTTGGAGATCAGAGGGTCTCTGTGTGTGTCCCACGATGCAGCAGTGGATTTCAGAAGGAGTCAAATCCCTCACAGAGGAAGTCTCTTCAGTGTTTAGTAATGCAGTGTTCACTTTCTCCACGTGGTCCTGAAGTGTTGCTTTAATTCACTTCCCAGCTGTTTACTTCTGTTAGCAATGCAACCTTCAGTTTCCACAATCATAAAGTGTTCACTACAACTCAGTAAAGGAGCGTTCACTTCAGCGATGCTCTTCAGTCGGCTTGTGAATCCAGAATGGTTTTTTTTTTTTTTTTTTTGCGATGATGTGACTCTTTCTTTTGTTAGCGTTGTGTTGCTAGCTTATCTATAACATAGCTATTTTTTTAAAAAGAAAAATTCTCTGATCAAAAATCAATCTTTACACTTTACACTTCACAGCTTTCCTTATTTGTAATGGAAGACTTGAACTTTTTGAGGTTTGTGATGTTTAAGAGAAAGAGAAAGTCTGTGATGAGTGCATAGCGTGGAAGACGAGCGATCGGCAATGACGAGCGTGAGAGAGAGGAAAATCCGACTGACCTGAGAAGAAGATGAAGATGAAGCTGATGAAGATGAAGCGGATGAAGATGTAGAAGATGTCGCACAGTGACTGATTGAGAATGGAAGATTGGAAGCGTGGATCGCACAACTTTTTTTTTTCTTACGCGTCTTTGGTTTCACGTAGCCGATACATTCCAGTGAAGTTCTTACTCTTATTATTATTATTATTATTATTATTTATTATTATTATTATTATTGCTCTATGAAAATGGACGATGAGTAGACGAGACCTACATGAAGACCTAGACGTGTGAGGATTGTTAAATTTTAAAACAGATTCTTACAAAAAACGTCCCGAGAGCGAAGACCTCATGGAAATCTGCAAGGACGTAGACAGACATAAATATTTAATCTGTCCTTATCTTATCTTTTTTTTTTTTTTTTAATGAGTATAGATAGTGTGTTCAGGTCACACAGATTACAGTAAGGCCCGTTCTTCTTCTTCTTCTTCTTCTTCTTCTTCTTCAGTGGTCCACCTCCGCAGCTTCAGTTATCCTTCATGCCAGATGGTCATATGGTGCAACCGTGGATGATTCACAAAAAAATAAAATAAAATAAATGCTTCTCTTTCAATCAGAAATCATTCATTAGGCAGAAGAAAAAAAATTCTACAGTGCACATGAATTATGCATTCAGTTCAGTAGAAGCTACATTCCATCATCTGAATCACTGAGTCAAAACTGCATGTGTTGCAAAAATAAATAATAAATAAATAAATGCAGTGCGTCCTTCAGTTCTTCAGGGCTTCATGCTGCCTACCTCGCACACTGTGCATGTGGATTTGGGACAGAGCCGCAGGATCTCTCTCTCCTTCTCCCACCGAAGCTCCTCTTTTTATCCCTTAAAAATCCGTTGCTTTATTGATGCAGGAGTAATTTATTTTTCTCTAAATCGCTTATTTCATCCTTGAATGAAGCCAGTGTGCGCATTTCCAAAGATCCGGACGGAGGAGGGATGGCATGATGCGAGGGGAAGGAAGGATACAGCACTGACTGAGAGAGAGAGAGAGAGAGAGAGAGAGAGAGAGAGAGGTGGAGAGGTGGAGAGGGTGGGGGAGGAGTGATGCATTGCAGCAGTGGGCTGGAAAACACATGAGCAGATGTAAAAAAAAAAAAACCCCTGCAATATGTCCGTCTGTTTCACAGTCTGTATTTCAGCACTGTCTCTGCCAAATATCAGCACCACAACAAACCGGAAATCCGGTATATATCCACTTAAAAAGAAGCAGGATCAAAGTAAACACATAATCTCTAAATGTCTAAATGTGAAGGGCGTATAATAATAATAATAATAATAATAATAATAATAATAATAAACAATGGGACTGATTTACATGACAAAACCCTCATTATAATGTAATACAGGTTTCACCAGCAGGGGGAGACATTCTCACGGTTTTTTTTTTTAACCCTTGTTGTACGCATGCGCATTACAGCTACAATACTCGGTCTTTTCAGATCTACGGGTGTCATTGGCTGGAGTAAATGAATATTTAGATGTTTTTTTTTTCCCCTTTACAATTTCAATTGGCATAAGAAAAAAAAAAGCATGTAAAATGTAAAACAAGACTAGTAAGATGTAATGTATGAAAATGTGTACATTAAATTCAGGAGTTATGAGCAGGATAGATTGTACAGAATATCTCTGTGTGCTGTAGCGTTACAGTTTCCCTTCACTGGAACTAAGAGACTCAAACCTGTTCCAGCATGACAATGCCCCTGTGCACAAAGCGAGCTCCATGAAGACATGGTGTGTGAAGGTTGGAGTGGAAGAACTCGAGTGTCCTGCACAGAGTCCTGACCTCAACCCCACTGAACACCTTTGGGATGAACTGGAACACCGACTGCACCCCAGACCTCCTCGACATCCCAACATCAGAGCCTGACCTCACTAATGCTCTTGTAGCTGAATGAACACAAATCCCCACAGCCACGCTCCAACATCTAGTGGAAAGACTTCGCAGAAGAGTGGAGCTTATTATAACAGCAAACACAGGGGAATAAATCTGGAATGAGACGTTCAACAAGGACATATGGGTGTGATGGTCAGGGGTGCACATACTTTTGGACATATAGTGTTGCTAGGACTTTCATTAGAACATCACTCAGTTTTTCTAGTGACAGTTTTCTAAACCTGTTGTTTGTTTGATTATTTTTCTGGATTAAAATCTCCTTCACTGCTCTGTTGCTGATATGTTACCTGAAGTTTTTGCATGGTTTTTTTTTTTATTATTTATTTTGATTTTGGATTTAATCTTTAGGTTTGTTTGCTCTGTGGACTCACATCCAGCTCTGTGCAGGACCCATAACTAATAGCTAACAACAAACTAAAGAAATCCAGTGTTATGCCTGTAGATAATGAATATTGTTCATGTAAAATAAAGAGTTAGACCAGTGTTGGTTACCGGTTGGTTTGTTTGTAGTGGGGTATAACCTGCTTCTGTGGTAGCTAAACTAAACTTGCCTGTTCCTCTTAATGCACAATGATGAAATGAAATTTCCCAGAAATGTTGCCACATCTTAGCTATGCCACTGTTTATTAGGCCTGCAAGCAAGATACTATTTTTGCTCACAAAAACCTTTAAAAAATGATCCAGTATTTGCTTTTGTTCATGTAAATACACCAGTAATCATTAGTTGAACCTGGAATTAATCAGAAAGTAAACTAAAGTGTCTGATTATTATCTGATGCCTTAAAATAACAAAATCCGATCTATAATTTTTTTTTAATGCAGTACAGACTTATTATCAGATTTCTGCATTTCTGCATGAAATGATATGATTTGATTCTGTAAGTTGACGTATTTTCTTTCGAAAGTCATAATGACGGCGTGTTGAAGCGCTTGACTGATTTACACTGATTTACACAACAGCCAATAGCGTTTGAGATACACCATGCCACACCCCCCGCCCCCAACCTGAACAAACATCACAGTAGCTTAGTGAACTAACAATCAGTGAAGAGTTTATAACACAAAACCTCCATTCTTTCAGCTGTGGAGGATTTCTCCTGTCCACGCACGTCCACTTTAACGAGGACGGTATCCTAGACGACGGGACGACGTGTGTTTTCGGAGTTATATCGTATGTGTCTGAGGCGAGGTGAAGCATCTGAGTGGTAGATAAAATGATATTACTGATGGAGACGGTGTCTAAAGACAGAGTTCTCCTTCAGTCTGAGGTAACAGCGTTCCAGGAAGTCGGTAAAACACTCCTCTGAAAAGTCACACAAACTCCGCCCACTTCCAAATGAATAAACTCCGCCCATTTATTCTGACATGGAGAAGGGAATCGTGTGCAGGAAGACGCACGGTCAAAAACAAACCGTAGAGCTACTACTACTGTAGAGCAAGACACGCCCTCGGGGGCGGGGCATATACATTCCACAGCGCATTTAATTGGATGAACACAAGACGAGTACAGGATGAGTCATCGAAGAAATACTCCCATTTACCTGAAAGTGGCAAAATATAAAATTAAACTAGAGTATCTAAAAAAATGTCATGTTGGGGTCCATAAGACTAAGGGAGAGATCCGAAAAGCTCTGAAACACTGACTTTGTTTTCAGCGACACTTTAAAACCGAAAGCAACAATCTGAATTAATTTATATTTAATAATAATAATAATAATAATAATACCAGAACTGCAATGTGGTTTATCTGAATGTTCATTTAATTTATTTATTTTGTATTTTTGTGTATAACGAGTGTTTTACCTTCTTCTTCTTCTTCTTCTTCTTCTTTAAATCCTGAATGTTTACCTTTTTATTATTATTATTATTATTATTATTATTATTATTATTATTATTATTAATCAACAATTGTATGCAAAACAAGAGTTGTAAACAGAACATAGGCCAAAGGTTCATTCATAACCAAACACAATAAAGTGCCAAAGCAAAAATACTTAACCAGATAAAAAAGAAAAACAAAAAGAGAAATGAAGGAAAATTTGAAGCATAAATCATTTACATGCAACACTCCTCCCCTCAAAATATAAAAAATAAAGAAAAAAATTATACAAAAACACTAAAATGTGAGCGTACATTCAGAGCTTTAGTAGCTGGACAAAGTTTTAATATAGATCCCAATATCCCTTATTGAGAAAGTGAGAAAAAAAGGGGGTTAATTTTTAATATCTTACATTTATGGATAAAATACTTAAAATATTAAAATAGAAATAAAATAATGAAGTTGCATTGAATTGATATTCATTTTCATGCCGCTTTTTGAAAGAGAAAAACCTCAAGAAAAACTTTCCTTCAACATTAAAATAAAATAAAACCTAATTCCTTATAAAACTGAAATCCAGGCTGAACGTTTGTTTACCCTCATTAGCGTGACGTCTGCGCGTGACGTCACTCGACGTCAGATCCTGTATAATCCAACATGGAGGACGGCGGAGTGCTAGTGGAGAGGGCTCAGGTAACATCTCACACTCTTTTTGCTTTCTCAGCTTTTAAACATTTATTCTGAATTCTTTTTGTCTTCGGTTTATCTCCTATCAGCTCGGATTAATTCGCTGTGCCCAGATTATGACCTGTAGACGATATTTTGAACAGAATCGAGGCTTTGATTCATTCAAAACTCGGCAAATGCTCCGTCATGCCATTCACATTAGCTTAGCTAGCCGGTTAGCTTAGCCACTCAGCTAACACTGGTTGTTTATTATTGACGTTGTTTTGTGTCTTAAGTGTATCTAAGCATCCTAGAGGTCATAGTTTGCATTTATATATTTTGTATTATTTTTATTAAGTGTCTTTTTGTTTTGAAAACGCGTTTTAATCCGTCTTCATTGTAGGCTCGATACTAAATTAGTCGTTGTTGGATGTAGAACACTAATTAGAAACTATTCTTTTACACTCAGTGTAGTGTCCCTAAGTAGGGAGCAAGTGTCCATTTGGGATTCAATCCTGTTCTCTAACCTTAAAATGGAAGTCTTTCCAGTTTTATAACAAACTTTATTATCATTGTTAAATATCTTTAACACATCATATACCTACCTGTTTAAATCGCTTATCTTGTCTTGTTTTGTAAGTGATAACCCTCTGCGTGCGGTGCTGTTACAGGAAAATAATCAGCGAGCGATGTGATGTGATGTGATGTGATGAAGCTGAGTCACAGTTACCATCCTGAAGTGCTTTATTCCTCTTATACACCACCAACCTTCCAGCGTTCTCGTTTATGTTTTAATTCATGAGAGAACGACGCGTCATACTTTTTATCCGTTTACACTTACATTACAGTTTAATGTTATGAAACATCTGTAAGACAAGTTCTCACTTACGTTATAGCAGCTATAACGTAAACACTCGTTCCTTCACCAGCCTCTCTCTCTCTCTCTCTCTCTCTCTCTTTTCCCCCCTCACACAGCTTGTCATGTTTCATGTTACAGCTTTTCCTCTGACGCTGGAGACTCCTTACATCAGTGTTCAATAAATTACAGAAAACTTTACCACATCGGCGATTAAACACGTTTTTAATGTTGTTTATTATTAGCGGAGAATCTGCTGCACACGTCCCTGTGAACGAGCTGTTGCTATGGAAACCGTAACGCGTTATTTTAACGAGCGTGTTCGTGTATAAATGTGGGATTGGCCTCTACATTACTGTCTCATCTAATAATAATAATAATAATAATAATAATGATGATGTTAATTAATAATAACGTGCACGTGTGTGTGTGTGTGTGCGCGTGTGTGCGCGTGTGTGCGCGCGTGTGTGTGTGTGTGTGTGTGTGTGCGCGTGTGTGCGTGTGTGCGCGCGTGTGTGCGCGCGTGTGTGTGTGTGTGTGTGTGTGTGCAGGACGATGTTCCAGCCATGCTGAGCTCACGGCCTCAGACCGGTTTGTCCTTTTTGGCCCCGGAGCCTGAGGATCTGGAGGATCTGTACAGCAGATATAAGGTTTGTTTATTTTTTTTTTAACTTATTTTTATTTTGAACTACAACATTGCATACAGTACAGTATTACAGTTTAACACGTTAGTCCTTTATATTCTACATTCTCAAGGTTCTTCATGTTCATTATTCACTACCAGTTTTCACAAGTGTACTCATGTAAATACTGATGTAAATCTGGTTAAATCTACAACTGTGCTCCATACCTGCACTACTACATTTAATTTAACTTATTGTATTTTATATTTTATATTTTGTGTGTGTACGTGTTGTATCTTGCTACTGACCATGCTGCTGTAACACAAGAATTTCCCTCATGGGATCAATAAAATCTATCTATCTATCTATCTATCTATCTATCTATCTATCTATCTATATTCCAGCTACACTGACAGTAGTTCAGTCTCAATTATATCAAACATGTTATGCAGAAAATGAAAACATCCAAGTACACCTAGTAAGACCAAAGAAAAGCGGAAGAAAAGAAAAACAAAATAAGGTAAAATCAATAAAAATAAGGTGGATAGAGAAGGGGGATGATCATGCTTGTAACAGTATAGTTCATTATTGCAATATTAAAGGCATAGCAGGAGTCCACCTCTTCAGAAAGGTTGTTTTTTTGAAGTCGCAATGCATATGTGATTTGCTCCCACACTTTTTGAATCCAGACCTTGTATAATGGAGGGTCAGATTTTAACCATCTGCATGTGATGCACTTAATAGATGCGGCAAGTAGAATTTTTAATAAGTATATTTAAGTCCTCACACCTAGGAGGGCAACTATGGGATCTTCAGGGATTTCATGATGGAAGGTTTCTTTAAGAACATCAAATACGTCTTTCTGATAGTTTCTTAATTTTGGACATGACCACAAAAATATGGGTGTGATTCCCAACATTCTGTCCACAGTTTCTCCAACACTTGTCAGAGCAGGAAGGATTTCATTTTGCTATTATCTGTGGGGTTCGAAAAAATCTCGTTATAATCTTCCATTAGAGTTGGTCACAAGATGTCCATCACTGCAAGCTTCTTCCCAAGTTTCCAGGGGAATTGTTCTGTTAATTTCAACCTCCCATTTCTCCTTTATCTGTAAGATGTTATTTGAATTCTTAGACAGTAATAATAAGGTGTCTCTTAGAAAAAAATTTTTTGACCACATGTCCAATTTGTATTTCTTTAAAAAAGAGCTCTATTAGAGAAGGTTTTTTTGACTCTTTCTAATTCTGTATGCGTTGTAAGGAAATGTCTCGGTTGCAAATATCTGGAAAAATTCAGACCTTGGGAGCATGAATTCATTTCTTAGTTGTTCAAATGATTTAAGTGCATCATTATGGAACATTTGATGCAGATAGCCAAGTCCATACTGAGACCATTTTTTGAAACCTGTAAACGTTTGCGTTGACGATAACGGCGTGTTTTATTATCGCACACCGTGATCGTGTTCTCTGTTAGAAAGCTAATTCACACGTTTCACACGTCTGCGATGATGATTAGGAAACGACAGACTGTTCGGCGTTACTGCTGTGTATTTGTACGAAGGATAAATAAATGAATGAATGGAATTTTTGTTGTGTGTTTGTACGAGTGATGGAACAAAATGATAAATAAAGGATAAATAAATCGATGATGGATGAATTTCCTTTAAATGCAATATTCAGTCAACAATGAACAATGAAGAAAAAAGATTTTCTTTTATTTTTAGTTTCCCTTTTAATCTTCTGTGTGATGTCACGCTCTATGATGTTAAATTTTTAAATCATGACATACACGCACACTTAATAAATAAATAAATAAACAAACAAACAAATAAATAAATACTTTTTTTGGCTCAGTGTATCACCTTTTCCTCAGGGCCGGTCTCTTTTTCAGCCTGTAACTACAGGTTTATTCGTTAAATCGTTCGTACAGGGGTTTTCACAATAAATGTAATATTCATGTAAATCCTTTAATTTCAAACGTTCGTATCGTACTCGTGCTCCTGAGTGTGTGTAAATTTACACTTTAGAAGACTCACTAATATAAACCTCGACCTGATCGACTTCAGATCCTATAATCTACATGAATTTCTGCACTTTTCTCTCTGGAATATTCTGTCGGCTCTCAACGTTCACCGGTTTAACGTTCGCAGTGGAGTTTTGCGAAGTTTAGTAAGTCATAAATGCATAAATGTACGTATTATTATTAATCAATTTATTATTAACTACCATAAATATATACACAAATATATTATAAAAAGTTACATTTTGTAAAAAGTTTCAGTGCACTAAAGACCTGCGGACTGCACACGCTCTTTGTCTCGGGAACTAACCAGCCTCACTCACCTGTTCCGTGTCTCAGTGTGCGGCGAATCTCGCGTTTCGTATCTTTAAATATCGACTTTGCGATTAAATATCGACTGTAATCATGGGTCCAAAGCGTAGTGCTTCTGAAAGTGCTCTCAAGAGGCAAAAGAAACTGAAGACCTTATAAGAAAAGGTTGAATTATTAGACATGCTGCGTACAGCGAAGTCAGCTGCTGCGGCATCAACAAGTCGACCGTAAACTATAGCAAGAAAAAAGAAAGGGAAATTTGTGAAATATGAGGACTGGAGATATTCATACTGTGGAGTTTAAACTGTTTGTGTTTATGACGTTTGCAGCGTTTAGCAGACGCCCTTATCCAGAGCGACTGATAGAAGAGCTTTAGAGTCTCGATCAGAAACACATCCTCATGCTAGTTCACTCGCTCAGGGACTCAGAGCTCCATCCAGAACATTTACTCAAAACCAGTCACTTTGTTTTAGTGGCTTTAATTAAAGAATATTTAAAAACACCCGTAAATTAAAACAAATAAAACTAATCATTCAGTTATGATAAAGAAATGGCGGTGTATAAACGGAGGACGGGCCGCTCTGTCTGCGCAGAGCCGTAAGCCGTAAACAAACGCCTCAGCTGACGGAGGATTTAGCGCTCACTTATTATCATTATTAATATGAATATTATATATTATTAAATGTTTTATTGACGTATGTAGGTGAGTCAAAATAACTTCCACTTCTGTTTCTCAGCCTTTACTCTGATCGCTCATTTCGTGCTCCCAGCTCTCTGTGCACTTTACCTTTTATGGAGTTTTGAGATTTTATAAGATTTCATAATACATTTTCACTGATGTTTTCAGATTATGGTTCTCGTACATACTGCGACAATTTCAACTCCTGACTGTATGTTCTTTTTTGTTGTTGTTTCGGTGCCGTCTCTGTAGAAGCTGCAGCAGGAGCTGGAGTTTTTGGAGGTGCAGGAGGAGTACATTAAAGATGAGCAGAAGAACCTGAAGAAGGAGTTCCTCCACGCTCAGGAGGAGGTGAAGAGGATCCAGAGCATCCCGCTGGTCATCGGGCAGTTCCTGGAGGCCGTGGACCAGAACACGGCCATCGTGGGCTCCACTACGGGTACGGGCTCCGAGCTTTCGCCGTTTAACACCCAAACACACTCTTCGTCCTCCATGCAGTCTGTATTTCTGAGCGGAACCGAACCGAGCCGAACCGAGCCCTCATGCTGTAATGGGTTCTCCTTCCTGCCCAGGTGCTCTGTGGGCGGAGCTTAAAAAAAGATCCTCTATCTTCTATTTAAATTTCATATGCTTTCTATTTCCATATTTCTTTCCTTTTTATTTTTTTAAACACTTATTTTTCTTAAGTTTTCAGCAAAGTATTGGCACCCTTCAGTTCGCATTCACATTCTAACATCGAATCATTTACACTTGGATTCATTTCAAAGTCGTTTATTTGAATCAGGGAGCATTTTGTTATTTTTGCTATTTGTGCCTCTTAAGGCACCACCTGAGAAACTCCTCCTACTTTCACAGGTGGAGTTTACCTGATGGGAGGGAAAAAAACAGATAGTCACGGGTTCGGATTGGAGAAGCGCTGCTATAATTATAAAACTTATAGTTTTAAAATAAATAAATAAATAAAGTAGGCTTGTGTTACATATATGCCTGTGTAGAGTAGAAAAAATATTACTGAAAATATTTTAAAATTAAACAAGTACAGTAGTGCAAAAGTCTTAGGCGTATTTTTTTTAGTACAAACTTTGTTATAGATTTTTATTTTCTGACTTCTACATTATTGATTCAGGACAAAAACATTTTAGATTCCAAACATTAGTTTTCCAGCACAAAATGAAATGTTCCAGAAAAATGTTTGTATGTCAGTAAAGAAAGCAGCAGATTCCATAAGAGACACTTTTCAGATAAAAACATAATGAAGGCTGCTGGGTTTCGCTGCAGAAATAAGAAGCGAGTCGACAGTCAAAGTCTCCAGAAGAACTGTGGCTG
>CM040475.1:723316-725816 GCA_022758105.1 Pangasianodon gigas
ACACACACCCCTGAGCTATGGCATCCACCAGGTGAGGAGTGTAACACACACACACACACACACCTGAGCTATGGCATTCACCAGGTGAGGAGTGTAACACGTGTACACACACACACACACACCCACACACACACACCAGGTGAGGCGTATAACAAATGCACATAGTTAGTCCACACACACAAGCACACATGGGTGCAGGGTTGTCCTCCAGATGAGTCTTAAATAAACACACACACACACACACACACACACACACACACACACACACAGATATTAGCATGAGGCAGAAGTAAGGCCAGGGGATTATTCCGTAATCCCAGAGTGTGTGATGTTCTGGAGATGTTCTGGAATATTCAGTGGGTTTAGAGGACTGTGTGCACACGGAGTTAACGTTAACATGAAGCGTCAGGCTTGCGGAAATTTTCACACTGCTAAATGCATCAGTCTGAGCTTGTGTGTGTGTGTGTGTGTGTGTGTTGCAGGCCGGTGACTACACGTTTAACCGGGCGAAGCTGATGAACATCGGGTTCCGTGAGGCGATGAGGGAGATGGACTGGGACTGTCTGTTCTTCCACGACGTGGATCTGATCCCTGAGGATGACCGCAACACGTACACGTGCGACAAAAACCCCAAACACGCCGCCATCGCCATGGACAAGTTCGGCTACAAGTCAGTGCGGACGTTCCACATCGCTCTGCTCAATTCACTTCGATTTAAAGCCGCAGTTTGTAAAAATTAAAGCCCTGCTTGTGAAGTGAACCGCAGTCCCACTGAAAACATCGGGGCAGAGCCGAGGACGGAAAAACATAAAGTTTTAATTTCTTTTAAAAAATTACAGTATTACATCAGATCAGGAAACACATAAACACTACGAACTGCACCTTTAATAAATCTGTTCTTTCTCACTTCTGTCTGTTATTATTACACATTTTCATTTCTGAGCGTCTCTCAGATGCCCTGTAGTGTCAGAATTCCATACTGTGCCTCTGACAATTACAGTTAGGTGTAATGTGTGTTATAGACTACCTGTCAGGTGTAACTTTTTTTGTTTAATAAGCGTTGTGTGTGTTTCAGATTGCCCTATGAGGCGTATTTTGTATTTAATAAGGCGCATTTTGTGCCTCTGACTGCCTCTAAGGCGGGTTTTGTGTAATAAGGTGTAATGTGTGTCTCAGACTTTCTGGGTATAATAAGGCGTGTTTTGTGTTTCAGATTGCCCTATAAGGCGTAATTTGTGTTTCAGATTGCCCTATAAGGCGTAATTTGTGTTTCAGATTGCCCTATAAGGCGTAATTTGTGTTTCAGATTGCCCTATAAGCCGTAATTTGTGTTTCAGATTGCCCTATAAGGCGTAATTTGTGTTTCAGATTGCCCTATAAGGCGTAATTTGTGTTTCAGATTGCCCTATAAGGCGTGTTTTGTGTTTCAGATTGCCCTATAAGGCGTATTTCGGCGGCGTGTCAGCACTGAGTCCTCTACACTATCTGAAGATGAACGGCTTCCCCAACAACTACTGGGGCTGGGGGGGTGAAGACGACGACATCGGCATCCGGTGAGGAGAGTGTGTGCGAGGGGAGAGTGGGGTTGAGAGAGTGAGTGTGTGTGTGTATTGGGGGGGGCGGTTGAGAGCGAGCAAGTGTGTGTGGGGGGTTGAGAGTGTGTGTGTGTCTATGTGTGTGTGTGTGTGTGGGAGGTTGAGAGCGAGTGTGTGTGTGTGTGTGGTTGAGAGAGCGTGTGTGTGTGTGTGGGAGGTTGAGAGCGAGTGTGTGTGTGTGTGTGGTTGAGAGCGTGAGTGTGAGTGGGGGTGTGGGTGTGTGGCGGGGGGGGTGAGAGCAAGTGTGTGTGTGTGTGTGTGTGGGAGGTTGAGAGCGAGTGTGTGTGAGTGTGTGTGAGTGTGTGTGTGTGTGTGTGTGTGTGTGTGGTTGAGGCTGAGAGTGTGTGTGAACAGCGCTTTTCTGCAGATCAGTGTGGAACCGTAACGAAGCCGTACTGCGATTAACAATTCGTTCTGAATTTGTTTTTATTCACATCCAGTAAACACAGTGTGCATTCGACATTCTCTCTGCTCTCGCCCGGATTAAAGTATTGGCACCCCTGCCTCATCCTCATGCGGTGTTCTATAGCTGACCCTGAGATGGAGACGCACAACAGCGACACACAATTTAATCTCAAATAACCAGTGTTTTTTAAACATTCGTATTAAAGAACATCATAAATCTGTGAATTTATTCCACACACACACTCCACATAAACTCCTCCTACTTTCACAGGTAGTGTTGTGTGACAGAGAAAGGTACTCGAGATAGTTCTGGGTTCAGATTAGTAACTGAAGCGCACTGATTGGAGGAAAAAGAGCTATAACTTCTCGAAACTCGTTTTTTTTTCATCCTGTTTTCATCTGTCTCACATTTTTCACTCGTCTGTCATTCCATCTCTCAATCTCTCTCCGTCTAATTCAGCGTGTCTCTGGCCGGGATGTCCATCAGTCGTCCGTCTCTG
>CM040475.1:728316-743316 GCA_022758105.1 Pangasianodon gigas
TGCCACATATTTAACGTAATGTAATTTTTTTCTTTTTTGAATTGATGGTAAACTAAATAACGAGTCTCCTTGTTGGCAAAAAAACCAAAAAAAACCAGAACTGACGGATCGATGCTTTGAAATGTAACGTACGTTCAGCTTCAGGACTTTTAACCCGTCTGTAATCGACTTCTTCCATTTTGATACCGAACTTTTTTTTATGACCGTTTACGATATCGTCACGTCATCGCAGCGTGAACGTGTTCCTCAGCTGAAGCGAAGATTCCATCTAACTTTTTTTTATTAAACTTTTTGTGCCGAACAGAATTATGGGACTTCTCCGACACTTCAAAGAAAGCCCCAGGAACATAAACGTTAAAATAACGATAATGATAACGAACACGACCTAACGTTAAAATAAAATAACACAGACGTATTCCTGACGCTTCCTCCTGAACGAGCGCAGAGAGAGTGATAATATTTCAGGTTTCCAAAAGAAAATTGCGATTAGGTTGTGCACCTGTTTATCGGCACATGCCTCCTTAAACATTTTTATTCGTACGATGCTAATATCTGATTTTTTACCTGATCATAAATCTGATTTATTGTGTTTTCAGTTCCCATGATGCATCACACTAGTATGTTTTGTAGTTTTGTATTGTTTTTTTTTTTTTTTCTAATAAGCTTGTGACCACTTTTAGTTATGAATGAGTTAATGTAACAGATGAAGGGGAATAACTGGACGACTGTAACACACGCTCTGAAAACTGACAACGCTAAACATCCAGACGTCGTTATCACCGATGGCGGTAACGAGCAGGGCCCAGGGTGTCGTTTCAGGTACCGCTGCTAGCGTAGGGAACCTACTTAGGGCACATCCCATTTAGGTTTGGCGTTAAGCCGTTAGTTCAGGTGTCTTTATACATATCGAGGGCTGATTGTTTGCGTTTTTATTTTTATACTTTGAATGTTATCGAATATTAAACTTTCTCCAGTTAGCCTAAAAGTGGTTTAAGTTATCCAGATAAACATTAAACACGAGATTGTTCGCATTAAATCACCACTAGTTTCTCTTTTTCACTTCTTCGGCTTAGCACAAAGTACCGATGTTAATTACACTTTATAACGTTTCAGCTAACATTAAACAACTTCCGAGCTTTGTAAGCGCTAACGTCAGCTGACCGGCAAAGCTAAAGTTGTCGTAATTTGTAATTAAACCAGTATTTCTCTGTCGAGCCGAAGAAGCGAACTTAGTGGTGATGTCATCAAGCTGATCACATATGCTGACCAAGTTTAACTTAAGCTCCACCCCTTGTTGACCCAGGGATGCGTTGCGTTGTGTTGTGTTGCGTTCTGCGTCAATCTCTTCGAGGGTTATCTAATCGTCACAGTTGCTACGGAGACCGCAGTTTGTCCTCGTCATGTTTTGAACCAACGCCGGGCTTCAACGTCGATCTCATTTTTCATATCACAATAACGAACTTTTTAGTCATGGTGTACGATATCATCACGATTGTGGAATTATGGGATTTGACTTCGCTCCGTAACGATTTGCCTCCGTACCGTGCGTTAAATATCATGATATAATCGTGGTGATGATCGACACGCCTGGTGTGTGCACCGAGCTCCAGTCTGATGGAGTGTTTTATCTAAACGTGCCTACATTTGAGTGAGTGCGTGTGTGTGTGTGTGTGTGTGTGTGTGTGAGAGAGAGAATTTGGGTGATTGTGATTTTTGGTGGTAGAGGGACATTGTGATTATTTTTGTAATAAATTCTGCACATGGTTACATAGTGGCCTTATAATAAAGATTAATAAAGTAAATGTTTATCAAACCGTCCCGTTTCTATGATGTTTACTTTTGTAAAGTAAAATATGTAAATTGTTGTGATGTAATTTAAAAATGTTTACAGATTCATATGAAAGTGTGTCTGTGTGTTAGGTGTGTTAGGTGTGTAACATGACGACTGTCTACATCCGGATTCATCCTGCATTCGACTAACACTCGTAACTTGGAAAAACGAAAGAAAACTCGGAATTCCGGGGCAGTCTCCTCGACTCAGAGTTCAGCAAGTGACAACGAATCAAAATGGCCGCTCAGATCATCAGCAGTAAACGCAGCAACACTTCTTACCTTTAAATGAGTTTTACTGTATACACACGCATCAGCTTTAGACGTATTCGCTTGTTAAATCTGTAAAATTGATTATACGGAAGTAAATATAGCATGTGGCTAAAAAAAAGACGAACATGGAGGTCCAAAATGACGTCATTCCAAATTCCGAGTTTCCGCCTCCGAGGTAAATCGAATGCAGCGTTAAATCTGGAGTGGGCGTGGCCTAAACCGGATGTAGCAGTTTTTATTTTTGTTTGTACCTCCCTGCTGTAATTTCTAACAAATTTATTTCTTTCTATTTTCCAAAATATAAACAAACTTGCAGTTTAATTTAATAAGCACAATACCTTACCTGAGACGAGAGAAAAATGTCTTTATACCGAAGAATTAACGCAAAACCTTTTCTCTTACAGGCTCTTTACCGACATGTCGGTTCAGACGGGATATAAAACCTGCAGTTATTTCTGCTGCTCTGTTTATCGAAGGTAAAATACGTAATCTTGACATAAAATCCCAGAGATACTCCGGGAATAATTACATCACACACCTCCACATGGAAAACTAATCCCGTCTGAACAGGGCACTAGCATGTGTGTTCAGCTAAATAAAGAAACAAATAAACAAACAGTCAGGAAGCGAGTTTGCAAAGAAACCACGTTTATTTAATGAGATGATGATGGACAGAATGCACAGAGGAGGAAAAGTGCATGCAGCGGACAGACGGCCACGACGCTGTCACTGCGCACACGCCACGTTAAGGCATCGGAGTTCCGTCGCATTACCGAAAAAAAAGAAAAAAAAAACAGCGCGAGGTCCGGGGAAACGCCGCTCGGTCACGTGACTCACCGTTTTCTTTTCATTTTACAGAGCCTGAGCACGGTCACGGGTTAAAAACAAATTACACATGCAAATGAGGGGGGGGGGGGCGGAGTTTACCACACGGGTTTAACAGGCGACACGTGTCTATTAGAACTCGTATAGAAAACAATGTCTACGTTTAACGTTCCACGTATGGCTTTTACCGCATACAAAACCGAATGAAATATTTACCGCTGTAACTACGTCAGTCCTTCAGAAACGTAACGGTTAAAAATGAAACGTCCACCGCGTCCCGTTTACGCTAAATGCAGTCGATCAGACGAAACACTGATTTCGCTATCACTCCACTCCTCTAGGCTCCGCCTCCGGAAGATGGTAAAGTTAACCTTTAAACTATCGATATGTAAACAAAGTTTTTGCTAATATTTTTAACATCCGTTAATTTTAAGAAATGAGATTACGAAAGTTTTACGATGTCATTTTGAGCAAGTGTATGAAATTCTGAGTTTTTTTTTTTTTCTTTTTGAAAACTTTTTGAATGACACAGACTTCTATAACACGTTAGCTACGTTAACTTTGATAACTTCCTTCCTCCAGGACTTTCCAAAACTAAAACCGTAAAAACTTGACGCTGATTGGCTACATTTAGAGACGAGTGAGACCTTGTGGACATTTTATTTTTTCCTGAAATTTTCCTTTTTTTTTTCAAAACAAAACCAAAAAATTAACCCAAAACTAAACAAGATGTCGTCAGATTCACTAGAGAATTATAAATTAACCTAATTAATCATTCAAAAAGGGAAAAAAAGACATTTTATTAAAGCGTACGTCAGGCATGTGCTGATTATCGGTGAACGATACATCACGATATTTAGCACTGAAGACAATTTAGCGTTTAAAAACTTGAAGCCGTCTTTATTCCGAACAATAAAATCTCACAATTTTCTAATCTTTGATTCACGACAACGTCACGATATTATCGTTAACCGTGATGAAATGTTAGCGGAATATCGCGATATGAAATGATTATCAGCACATGCCTGATGTACAGCACACCCACAGGACTGATATGTTACACTGTTTGCTGTCCGAATGCACGGAGACTCGCGCTCACGTTAGCGCGCTAATCCACCCGAAGCACGACTCGCGGTCTCTCTGAAATCCTGGACGTTTGCATATCGATGTTTCTTCCTGAAATCCGCGCTCATGTTTCTCTCCGCGCCTTCTTCTTCTTGACCTGTTTCGGAGATTCCCAGCTCTCCTCGGGTTTCTCTGGTGGAGACGAGACGAGAAAATGGTCAGAGGTCATGCTAGCAAGGCTAACGTCACAGATTAGCATTAGCATGAAGTTACGATTACGCTTTCCTCCCTACTCCTACACGTAACATAGGCAGCCATTTTGGATTTTCTGTTAGCAGACTCACTCTGAGTGGGTGGAGCTGTGTTTTTGGGCGGAGCCTCGGGTTCAGTGGGTTTCAGCGGGACTCGAGGAGGAACCACGATTTCCTGCTCCTACACACACACACACACACACACGAGTAAAAATGTTGCTAACGAGTAACAAAACCTTATGACCACCAGTTTAACATTGTGCACTAAATAACTTGTTAATTAAACATTAATAACGGCTCACTTTTGTGGTTTTAGGCAAAATGTTCCCTGCAGTGTTCTGGTCTTTAGCCACGCCCACTTCCACCTCCACCTGTCAATCAAAAAGAAAGTGTATCTTTTAATTTAAAAGAAAAAAAAAGCTAATAATGCTTTGTTCATTTATGAATTTATTGCTGCAGTATTTACAGATGCTGTGTGTGTGTGTGTGTGTGTGTGTGTGTGTGTGTGTGTGTGTTTGGGGGCGGAGCTTCACCTGAGCAGCACTTCCAGCCTCCTCCGCTTTCTTCTTTTTCTTCTTCTTCTTCTTGGCTTTGCTGCTTCCCGGAGCCGCAGGTTCGTCTTTGTCCTTTTCCGGATCGGAATCCTGTGTGATGCGGATGAAAGGAAAACGTTAACGCTCACCACTCTACATGAACAACTCTGTGAAATAGTGCACTACGTATGGAAGTGCACCTCGTAGTGAACACGCAGCAGCACACCGGAGCTCGTCGTGTTTATTCTCAACGTGTGTTTCTTTATCGCTGCGGTTTAAAAAACTGACCTGAGGCTCGTCAGGAGAAACAGCGCCACCTGCTGGCTCCTCGTAATTCCCCCACTCCTCACACGGGGCGCAGTAATCCGACGCCGGATCTGCAGAACCGCTGTCTACACACACACACACACACACACACACACACAGCAAACGTTATGCACAAAGTTGAAACATTTTAGAAAGTTAAACTTTAAAAAGTTATTTTAACGTCGATGAATCCCGGCTTCACGTTTATTATTTATTGTGTTTCCACTTCATGCGTTGCGTGCTTCTAACGGTAGCGTTTATCGATTAATTCTATATTTATTTTAAAAAACAAACAAACAAAAACAACAAGCTCATTCAATTCATGCAAGTGAATTGAAATAACATGAATTTATACGAATAATATTAGTAAAGAAAAAACCACACAATTATTACTTTCATCCTTGCTGTAAACTGACCAAAAATAAGTAAGTAAGTAAATAAATAAATAATTATTCGGAAAATTATGTGAATATTAAAATTATAAATATTAAGCCTAATTAAAATATAATATTAATATTAAATTTATAATAATTGTAATAAACATTGTATTAAATATTAATTAAAATATTTAATACAAAAAAAGTATAGCTTTAAATGTAAAATTAAAAAGTATTTTTATTATTTATTGCACTTTCTTGGTATTATATTTTTGCTATTATTATTATTATTATTATTATTATTATTATTATTATTGCACTCACTGGGTCCAGACCACTCGTCATCCACAGGGGCTGGACACGCCCAGGGTCGCTCAGGAACAACCGTCGCTTCAACACCTACACACACACACACACACACACACACACACACACACAGAGAGAGGGAGAAAAAATGATTTCCGCCAGTGTTTCTACTCTTTAACAACCTGCAACCGGAAAATCAGAGCAACTCAGCGGTTCACAAATCGCAGCGTGACTGAGAGCTGGACTTTGTTTTGTTTTTTTTTTGGAAATAATCAGTAAATAAACACAAAATAATCAGAAACGCAATCTTCAAACCCTGATGCTTTAAAAAGTGAAATCATTTCACGCCGCAACACCATCGGTGTCCACCGGGGGGCACTGCAGCACGCAGGTTTAAATTAAAATCAAACTTTATTTATCACACACACACAACCGTACGCAGTACGACGTGTCGTGAAATGCTTTTTACGGCTGTCTGTGACATAAAATAGAGTTTACATAGAATTAGAAAATGGGAAAGTATTAAAAGAAAAATTTTAATATATAAAATAAGAGTATAAAGATTGGGCTGATAAAGTGCAGGTGTATAATGCTGTGAAACATGAAGCTGAGGAAAAACCGTCAGCGTGTCGAGATTCACTCATCGTGTGGTAATGATCTACTTTAAATAAAGATAATCATCAAATAAGACAGTAATAAATAATTAGAATATTTTATTTTACGTCTCTTACCTGCAGTCATTCCGTGGAGCGAGACCGGAATGTGAGAACCGTCCACGATCATCCACGAGCCTTAAACAAACACATACAATTTCAAATTTCTGTCAACTTCCTTCCTGTCAACTTTAACAGATTAAATTCATAACCACTGAAGAGAATGTTAACGTTTCTACACAGAGCGTCGTGAGCACCTGAGGCTGATTATTTTCCTCTAACAGCACGTCCCCAAGTCTTTTATTCCTCTTACACCTCAGCGAATTACCAACAGTTACACATTTCTACTAATTTATAGTTACTTCCTGTTGTCACTTACGTTAGAGCAGCTATAAACACTCGTTCCCTCACCAGCTTCTCTTTATTCTCTCTCTTAAAGTTAATAAGAGAAAAAACCGCAGCTTGTTACGCACGTTACCGAGAAAACGCAAAGAAGCGTAAACTCCTCTGTCCTGAAGATGTCGGGAAACTTAAAGTCACAGCTTTACCTCTGACTGTTACAAAGCGCTGACACTGGAGACTCCTTCCATAAATGATAAATAAACATCTACGATTCTGTGTTTAGTATCAGTGGAGCGTTCGCAGTACGAGTCCCTGTTACTATAGAAACGATAACGTATTAATATAAACCTGCACTACTGTCAGAGCTGCTGTTATAGAAAATGAAGCAACACCTTCTGACCAATCAGAGTCCAGAATTCAGCGGTGTGATTTACCCTCCATGTCCTGAGGCCAGACGGACGCTTCGGACTTCACGCTGTTCCAGGTCTGTGTGTGAGGAGGAACCGACATGCCCAGATCCCAAGATCCTGATCCGTTCACGGCCATCACGTCCCACGCGTGAGACACTGAGGAGCGCGCACACACGCACACGCGCACATTACTACGATGGTCTGAGGTCATATATATATATATATATATATATATATATATATAGAATAAGTGTTTACTGCAATCTTCTCGTATTCTACTGCAATTTTATCACGTTGTTACATCACTAAGCTCTTCATCACATGACCTTTAATTCACCTCCGTAATAAATCGGACGCTTTGGGTTAAAACGTGTCGTTTATAGACAAGATCCACGTCAAAGAAATGATAAAATATCCTCGATATTTAGTAGTTTTGCACCTGAGCTCCGAGGCTAACGCTGCTAACAAGTAACGTGAGCTTACATCCTCCAGTGTAGCACAGTGCGCTAAACCGTCACGCCGTGTTCAGTGGCTCAAACTGGGGGCGTGGCCTAAACTCTGGAGGCGGGGCTCGTACTTCAGCAGCGATTGAGACAAATTATGTTTCTGAGGTAGACACGGGACCGAGCCGATACCCAGGATCAGCATCGGGGTGATAACGCGAGGGAAAATAAACCGATGGATCGGATATCGGAGGAAAAAAAGAACGGAAAAGATTGGAATTGGATTCGGAAAATGTTTATTTAGTAACCTGATTGTATTTTTTTGTATTTTTTAAATTATATTTGCTGTATAAACAGAGCTGTGGTTTTGTCTAAGTTGTGTTTTTAGCTGTGTATTTTTTTTTTAAAGCTTAGTAGTTATTAAAGATAAAGAATGTCGGATAACGGCGATATCGGCTGATGCTCAAGGCTGCGTCTCGGTATCGGAAATGAAAGCGGTGGTATCGTTTCAGCTCTAACTCGAGGAGAACGTGTGAGGATTCAGACCTGCTGTTTGTCTGACGCTAAACTGGAGGCTATAAACTTCTATTGTTTGTTAGCAACATTAGCCTCAGGTGCAAAACTAAAGAAGGAAAACGTCACAGGTTGAAGGAAGTTGAAGGAAAGTGGACGCTGTGGACGTTTTGCTCTTAGCTGAAATAATAATAACAGCGTGCAGTGTGGAGGAAGCGTACACCAGTTACAGTGATGTAGGAGTGTAGTGAAGAGTGTGTGTGTGTGTGTGTGTGTGTGTGTTACCTGGTGGAATGACGGCACGGGTCACTTCAGCAACAGGAGGCTCGTCTATAGAGAGATAGAAAGAGGAGGAAAGAGCTCGTTACGCTGCCTGAGATAATGAGATAATGAGATAACGCTGCGTTAACCTCAGCAGCAGGTGAGAATTCCGGCTGCAGTTACTGCTCAGGCTCCGAGCGGCCATTTTGATTCCACGTCACTTCTTTGTTTTTGTTTTTTTGTGTTGTTTTTTTTTGGAAATTCCAGGTTTCGGGGTTTTATTCGAACGCAGCAGTATTTCAGAGAGTGCTTTCACATGTGGAGAATCACAGATCACAAACCTACGTCCTGCGTAAAGAAGTCATTACGCTACTCACGAAATAAAAATATTCAATATTCAATAATAAACATGCACGTTTGCACAATTTGAACAAAACGATCGAGTAGTTTTGTTTACAGGGAACACTGCGCTGAGGCTCGGCGATGTGACGATATAATATCGATATCGTGATAAATTACGTCATGATACGCTTTTCTGAGAATTCCTGATACTGTTAAAAATAAATATTTATTTATTTATTTTTAGAAAATAAATTTAATAACAAACTTACGGGAAGCAGCAGTGTTTCAATTTTGTATTTAATCTCTAAAACCATAATTTTATTATTTATTTTTAAAGCTTTTTACTTCTTTTCTCCAACTTTTCAGCACTTAATATTTATTTAAATAAATTTCATAAATAAAATGATTTTTGCAGACGTTAACGCGAGTATTATCGTCCAGTCGGCGGCTTGTGAGCTGAATATCGTGTATCGAGAATCATGATATGATATTTTCTCGACGTAGCAGGAAGGTGTAAATATTTACGCTATATCTTCAGGCTACGTTAAAACTACGCTACTCGTGTTGTGTATGCTACTAGCAACGATCGTGAACGATCAGACCAGGCTACGACAGAGCTTACGTTCTACTGGTGGAACCCCCTGCTGGGTTCTCTGTCCGTTCTTCTGCACTTTAGGTGCAGGAGCGGTGGTGGTCTTGGTGTTTTTGGTGGTCTTGGAGTTGGTGGTGGTGGTGGTGGAGGTCTTGGTGGTGGTGGTGGTGTTGGCGTTGGAGGTCTTGGTGGTGGTGGCGTTGGTGGTGTTGTTGGTGTTGGAAGTCTTGGTGTTGGTGGTGTTGGTGGTGTTGTTGGTGTTGGAAGTCTTGGTGGTGGTGGTGTTGGAGGTCTTGGTGTTGGTAGTCTTGGTGGTGTTGGCGTTGGAGGTCTTGGTGGCGTTGGAGGTTACAGATGGCGTCAGGATGATTTTAGGTTCCTCCGCAGCGGCTGTGTGTTCCGTGTTTGCAGCGTTAGCGCTCGGCTCCGTTCCTCCGGGACTGCCCGACTCATCTCCCGCTCCTTTATCCTTCCTCAACTGCTGTCGCTTCTCTCGGTGACTCACTTTAGTCTCCCAGGTTCCTGCTGAAGGAAACACACACACATCATTCACTACGCTAAGCGTTGTCATGGTTACATTTAGCTAGCTAACACAACTGGATCTGAAAGAGAGCGAGCGTAGCTAGCTTGAAGTTACTCGAAGCTAGCTAGTTCACTTTTTCGTATCCAAGCTCAGAAGAGAGGGAGAATTCGCAATCACACAAACGTGACGCGATGAAGCGGAACCCTGAACGGACGTCGTTACCTTCCTCTGGCTCTTTGTGCTCCGACGTCGACGGAGACTTCGTTTCCTTCACCGATGCTTTCGCCTTCTTCTTGTTCTTCTTTCCCTAAAAATGAGACGTGCATAAAAATCTTTAACAACACTCCTCCTCCTTAGCGTTCGTCTCCCGAGTCGTTTCAGAGATCACGAAGGGGCGGGGCTTATTAACAATTAACAATTTAGCCTGCATCAGCTAGAGGGAGGAGCTAATTTCAGGGCCAGAAATAAAGAAATTCATGCAGAATCATGAAGTTTTTTTTTCTTTCAGTTTATCTAAAATTATAGATGTAGATCTGCAGTTAAATAAAAGTGATTTCATTCACGCAATCATTTATAATAGCTTCATTTTAATATTTACATGATCACTAGTTTTAATAACGTTTACTTAACCTTTTAGCTGGATAATGTTAGCTTAGATCATGTTTCCTAAATGTTCATTCTTAAGATCCAGGGTGTTTTTCACGCTACGCACCACATCGATCTGAGTCTGAAAAAGATTTACGACATCGTACGTTGAATTGCGATGCGATTATAACTTAAGCTCCGCCCCCTGTGACCCAGGAAGACCCAGGCTTTAATCCGACACGGTTATGTGTGTATCTGTAACATCATGGCACGAGTCCCGCAGATCTGCTGCCTCTGCACATGACGAGGAAACATGAAACTAGCAGCTGCTACTTTCAGACCAACGTTCGTCCTTCCTTTCTTTCTTCTGTCTCAGAGTCGATGACTACTGAACACGTTCACACACACACACACACACACCTTTTTACGCTTTTTTACCAAACAAACATAAATTGTGCGTGTTTTTTGTCCCTAATTAGTGATCACAGAGTGCACTGAATACGGTCTGGAGGTTGTTTCCTTCCCCTACGTAGCTCCTTACTCTCTACATATGCACCACTAATTAGGGTGTAGAAGCTTTTATATAATATTTACACTTAAACTTTACACTTAAATATCCATCCATCACTAGATACGTTCTTTCCATCCATCCATCCATCCATCTACACGTCACTTAAACATGGCTTTAATTTGGATATAGAGTGCACTATATAGGACGTAGAGGCGACGGTTTCACATTTTCGGTTCCACTGAGTAAAGTGGTGTGTGTTTGTCTCCACACCAGCAGGGGGCAGCGATGCGTAAAGCTCGTCTCCTACGTACATTTGCGGAAAAATAGTTGCAAATTAGTCATGACGAGATAAAGCGACAAATCCAGATTTATTTAGGATTCCTCGGACCCGGTCCTACAGCGCGTGTGGTGCGACGCTCCTTCAGTTCCCCGCTCACAACGTTAGCTCCTACCTGAAATTAGTTCCTGCAAAAAAAGGAAGATAATCGTGGTTTCATCTTTCAGCTTCTGCTGTCATATACGGCCTCCTCTCATTAAGCATAGAGACGTTAGGAAGAAAAATAAAGCTCAGAAGGAAGCAGCGGAGATCGCTGGTGTCTCGGGTGAGTGAGTGTTCGTGGCTAATTAGCTCATCTGATCTGAAGATCTGAAGATGTAAAATCACACAACTGATTCCATTTTCACGCTGATGAGTTTTATTTCATTTGTTTTTAAACAGTTCGCTTTAGAAGGTTAATACTGTATAGCTACTATTGTTTGTCATGGAAAAGAAAGAAAGAATTGCTAGACAGGCCACGCCCACAAATGACACGACAGCTGCTAGTGTGAATGTAGGGTTCGGGAATATTAACTGAAGCGGTATCTGGTGGCTCCGCCCCTTCTGAGTTTCCCAGTGTGAACTAAAAGTGTGCCACATCACACACTACTGCTACTACCACCGTACCGTACTGTACTGTACTGTACCGTACCGTATCATACCGTACCATACTGTACTGTAAAGTACCGTAAAGCACCATTCAGTAAAGTACCATAAGGTACTGTACCATACCGTACCAGATCATACCTTACTGTACTGCGTCATACTGTACCGTATCATACCATACTGTACTGAACTGTAAAGTACCGTACGGTATCGTAAAGCGCCATTCAGTAAAGTACCATAAGGTACTGTACCGTACTGTAAAGTACCATACCATATCGTACTGTACCATTCTGTACCATATCGTACCGGATCATACCTTACTGTGCTGAACTGTACTGCATCATACTGTAACATACTGTATCATATCATACCGTACTTTATCATACTGAACTGTACTGTATCGTACTGTACCATACTGTAGTGTACCGTACCGTAAAGTACCATAAGGTACCATACTGAACTGTACTGTAAAGTACTGTACCATACTGTAGTGTACCGTACCGTAAAGTACCATAAGGTACCATACTGAACTGTACTGTAAAGTACCGTACTGTATCGTATCGTACCGTAAAGCACCATTCAGTAAAGTACCATAAGGTACTGTACTGTAAAGTACCATACCATACTGTACTGTACCATATCGTACCGGATCATACCTTACTGTGCTGAACTGTACTGCATCATACTGTAACATACTGTATCGTACCGTACTGTACCTTACCATACCGTACTGAACTGTACTGTATCGTACCGTAAAGTACCATAATGAACTGTACTGTAAAGTACCATACTGTATCGTACTGTACCATACTGTAGTGTACCATACCGTAAAGCACCATTCAGTAAAGTACCATAAGGTACTGGACTGTACTGTAAAGTACCATAATATACCGTACCATTCTGTACCGTATCGTATCGTACCCTCAGTGTAACAGCGCTAGCTTCTGTATCTATCGTGGTGTATTATGTCCTATGTAGTGCATTAGGATGTGATTTGGAACAAAACATCACAACGTCATTCTGCAATCACACACAGTGTGAGCCGTGTGCTCAGAACCCCGGCTGTGCCTCTGTCCGGTGTTTTATTTTATTTTTTTATTTATTGTTTTATTTATTTTTTGCCTTGATTGTATACCTTATCACTTTTACCCCCAGCTGGATCTGGACTCTCGCTCTGGTTCTGGTTCTGGTTCTGTGTCTCCGCCGGCTTCAGCTCCTCCTCCAGGTCAACAGCCAGGCCGTTCCTCTGCGCCTTCTGCAACGCAATCACACTCATCAGGTTCAACATTCTGCCTCGTGCACTGCATGAGGAATACGAGACTACAGAGCTGCTCTGACTTCACTGAGCTGCTCGTGCGCTACACTGTGGCTTCAACAGCCAGTGTACTGAAGAGTGTTAAAGACTCAACAGGAAACATGTTCATTCCACATATAATATAATAACAGCTCCTATAAACTAGTGCACTGTGTCTCTAACAATGAGTCATCTGAGACAAGAGGGTGAGGATGAGGATGAAGATGTAGATGAGGATGAAGATGAAAATGAGAATGAAGATGAGGATGAAGATGAAAATGAGAATGGAGATGAGGATGAAGATGAGGATGATGATGATTGAAGATGAGGATTGAAGATGAAAATGAGAATGGAGATGAGGATGTAGATGAGGACGAAGATGAGGATGTAGATGAGGATGAAGATGAAAATGAGAATGAGAATGAAGATGAGGATGAAAATGAGGATGAAGATGAAAATGAGAATGGAGATGAGGATGAAGATGAGGATGAGGATGAGGATGATTGAAGATGAGGATTGAAGATGAAAATGAGAATGGAGATGAGGATGATGATGAGGATGATGAGGATGATGAGGATGATGAGGATGAAGATGCAGATGAAAATCAGGATGAGGATGCAAATGAGGATGATGAAGATGAGGATGATGTTGAAAATGAGGATGAATATGAGGATGAATATGAAAGTGAGGATGAATATGATGATGAAGATGAATATGAAGGTGATGATGAAGATGATGACCTTATCTCCTCCTCTCTTTCTGCTCTTCTTCTTCACCTCCTCGGATTTGGGTTTGGAGGTCTTCCCCGCCTCAGGTGCGACTTTCTCGGCGGGTTTTTTAGAGAAGCAGCGGCAGACGGAGAGCCAGAGGAGCACAGCGAGCAGGAGGCCGAGTCCCGCCGCCACACAGGCGAGGAGCCCCGGCGGAAGCAGCTCCGCTTTCAGCCCCACATCCACTCCGAGCTCCGCGTGCAGGAGCAGCAGGCCGGAGGAGAGCAGCTCTCTCAGGTACACATCCATCCGCTCCGCCGCCTCTCGCCACTCCAGCGCCATTTCACAGCTCGGATTCTTAAATTAAAACATCATGAAATCAGCGAGAACAATAACAACTGTTAATTTCTCCGAATGGGCCTGCTGACAGCTGCTCTGCGGAACTGCGCGGAGACTTCCGGTTCCTCTTCTTCGCCGTTATTTTACATCACTGTGCTTCGCTGAGCGGAAACGCGCGCTGAGCAACAGCGCCCCTGCTGGACAAATCTCATAACTACACGCTGACAGCTTCACAGCAACAGCGCTCGCTTTTCTCTCTTCTGAATTTAAAATGGTGTGTTCAGATAAACTACAGGATAAAGATAAACTACAGGATAAAGATAAACTACAGGAAATTGTCCATGATAAAGCTGATGTTTATTTAGTAAAAAACTCTAAAACACTGAAACACTAAAGAGCTCCACTGCGTCAACAAAGCCAAGGGTGAGTCTCAAATCAACCGCTTTGTTTCCACACGCAGTAACAAACCTGCTGAAATAATACCATACAGCCAAAAGTATGTGCACCCCTGACCATCACACCTGCTGCAGAATATTATATAATATCAGTATATAATATCAGTATTTAATATCAGTATTTAATATCAGTATATAATATCAGTCCTACACACTCCTCAGATAACGCTTTCTTTTCGCTTTTCAGTTGTTTAATTATTTGCTATCCATCACTAGACATTTTCCATCCATCCATCCATCCCTAGATATGTTCGTTCCATCCATCCATCCATCCATCCCTAGATATGTTCGTTCCATCCATCCATCCATCCATCCCTAGATATGTTCGTTCCATCCATC
>CM040475.1:755436-768356 GCA_022758105.1 Pangasianodon gigas
AAAAAAAAAAAAAAAAAAAAAAAAAAAAAAAAAAAAAAAAGCAAAAAAGATTTCATTGGTTTTCAGTTTAGTGTTTTTTGTTTGTTTTTTTTAAATATTTACAAGTTATTTAATATTTATATATTTAAAATTACAAAATTAGTCAAATCACCGGTGATCTTTAATTTGCTCATTTGATTTTTATTTTTTATTTTTCCTCAAGCCCTGTTCTGATTGGTCTAAATCTGTTCAGTGAAACAAGTCAGTTCCACATGATGCCGTAATATTCTCAAAAAACAAAAACAAAAAAACTACTTACGATGTAGAATCTCACGACTTAATCCCTACGTCTTCCTCAGTGTTTATAAAATATTGTTGAGCGATTCGCAGTAAAGATCGTGATAAATTGCAGCTGTTTGGATGTTAGCAAACGAACATGGTTATTTTATTTCTTGTCAAAATAACAATTTGAGCAAAACTTGAACGTACGCAATGTTTCACTTTACCTTAAATGTAGCTACAGTAAGCCTGAGACATGTTTAGTGTTTAAATTAACACACATTCGCCTCAAAGCACAGTGTTTGGAACGATTGGAATGATGTTTGTTGGTGATGAAGTTAGCATAAACAACTTGACGACAAAATTAAAAACCATGATGTGTATCGTGTGTCGTGAAAATGTCTTTAAATGTCGTGTTAGTTTTTTTTTTTTTCCCGTCTGAATTTCTGTCTTTTATTTCTTCTCTCACAGTGTGATAAAGACAAAGGGCTTTAGTTTAATATTTCAGACAGGAGAAATTATTTTTAAAAATGTTTTCCCCAGAAAGTCGCTTTTTCTAATCTGGACTTTAATCCCGGTGTTTTTGAGGCGTAATATATTTAAAAGTCTTCCAGATATTGTTCAGCATTATTCATATGAAATGTTTATTTAAGAATGTCCTGCTGTTTTAGGGACGTGATACACTGACGCAGTTATCCTGCCTCGTTTGCTCTGGAGAAACAATTCTGACTTCAGTACTGTAAGCTTTTCTCTTCCCCGGGGCAGAGAGCCTCAGCCTCACCCTAACACTAAAGTGTGTGTGTGTGTGTGTGTGTGTGAGACTTTTTTAGAAATAAAGATTTTTCTCTCAGATGTTAATGTGTGGTCGTGAGACAGATGTTGATGTACAGAAACGGAGAAATCCAGCAGTACCTGCACACACTCCTAAACAAACACTCGGTTGTGGTTGGGTCTGATTGGTCACTTCAGGAGGTGCTTGTCACAGGAAGTGACATCATTCACCAAATCTAAGCTTTCCAAGAGATATTAGGTAAGATTCGGGTTTAAGATCTTAAATTCATGAGATCATGAGACTGTAACAGTGATATCTGCTAGTATGGAACAGAAGAAAGTGTGTGTGTGTCTGCGTGCGTGTGTGTGTCTGCGTGCGTGTGTGTGTCTGCGTGCGTGTGTGTGTCTGCGTGCGTGTGTGTGTCTGCGTGCGTGTGTGTGTCTGCGTGTGTGTGTCTGCGTGTGTGTGTCTGCGTGTGTGTGTCTGTGTTGCACTAAAATACCGAGTGTCGAGGCGATGTGATGCAGCAGATTCACTCTTACTGTCCTGAAGTTGAGTATTTTCCTCTAACAGTGTTTTATTCCTCTTCTACCAGAGCAATTTGCGAACGATTACATATTTTTATTTATTAATGTACGACACGTTATACTTTTTATCTCTTTATAGTTACATTTAATGTTAGTTCCTGTTCTCACTTGCAAAAACACAGCATGTCAAACGCAAACCGTAAACTCCTCTGTCCTGAAGATGTCACGAAACTTAGTTCCAGCTTTACCTCTGACTGTTACAAAGCGCTGACACTGGAGACTCCTTCCATACATGTTACATAAACACATTTCTCCTTACAGAAAACTTCAGCATATCAACGATTTTATTTAATCTGTTTATTATCAGTGGAGCGTCTGCTGTACACGTCCCTGTGAATGAGCTGTTGCTATAGAAACGATAACGTATCAGAACGAGCGCATTAATATAGAAAATTAGTGTGCAGTTTATCGCAACCTAATAACTGAGGAACTTATGAGTTTTAATTATATTTTTTTGGTCTAATATTGCACACAGAGAGAGAGAGAGAGAGAGAGAGAGAGAGAGAGAGAGAGGACGATATTTTAATAAACTTTATGAGGTAAAAATATGAACTAGGACTCGAAGTACGTTTAGAAATGCAACATTTATATATTTACGTCTGTACTCGTTGATGATTGGCTGGGAAGACATGATGATAATAATAATAATAATGTTAAATGTTAAAGCTAACTTGGAAGCTAACGACAATGAGTTTGTGATTTAGATTTGAGGAGTTTCTGGAATTAAACATTTAAATATTTAAATATTAAATATATAATAAAAAATTGACTCATAACTTTTTGTCCAAACAGTTGTATTTAAAATTAAAACCCAGCAATCTTTGATCCATCTTTTTTGCATATTGCGTTGCTATGATGTCACTGGTGGGCGGGGCCTCAACAACAAGGCGGCGTTGGGTGTCAGACCGCACTGTAGAAGTGTTTGGTCGTCATCGCTATGGTAACGCCGATGCGGGAACGCGCTGATGATGTCATAGGGAGGTCCGCCACAGCCTCTGTGGTGATGAGATGGATAAGAACAACTTACACACTGATTAATGAATTTACATAAAAACACACACACACACACACACACAGACACACACACGCAGCGATACAGTTTCACCTGTGAGCGTCCAGGTATCGGCGTAAATGTCCGATAGTCTCGGAGAAGAACATTTTCAGAATAAACGTCTTCTCTCCGTCCTCAGACTTCACACGCAGGCTGGAGATCTCAGACGCTTCATCACACTCCGGTCTAAACACACACACACACACACACGACTGTGCTGATCATCAATTCAATATATCACACTATCCCTAGCAATGCTGAATTCTGGACTCTGATTGGTCAGAAGGTGTTGATTAATTCTCTATAACAGCAGCTCTGACAGTAGCACAGCTGCAAATCACAGGTTTATATTAATGCGCTCGTTCTAATACGTCATCGTTTCTATAGTAACAGCTCGTTCACAGGGACTTTGAGGCGGACGCTCCACTGATGATAAACAGATTAAAAATAAATGTTGATATGAGTGAAGTTTTGTGTAATTTTTAACATTTATGGAAGGAGTCTCCAGTGTCAGCGCTTTAAAGCTGTAACTTTAAGTTTTCCGACGTCTTCAGGACAGAGGAGTTTACGCTTCTTTGCGGTTTCTCGATAACAAGCTAACAAAAAATTTACTTATTAACTTCGAGAGAGAGAATAAAGAGAGGCTGGTGAGGGAACGACTGTTTATAGCTGCTATAACGTAAGCGAGAACAGGAACTAACTTGTTTCAGATAAAAAGTATGACGTTCTTTAATTAAAAAAAATGTAATTGTTGGTAAATTGTTGTGGTATAAGAGGAATAAAACACTTAGGGACGTGCTGTTAAAGGAAAATAATCAACTTTAACTGGTAAGTGTAGTGACTTAAAAACTAAATTTTTAACCCTTCTCTCCTGCAGTTTTTAAGGTTATATATTATATATATATATATTTATATTATATATGTTTATATAATATAATATAAATGTGTTATAGTGAGAGTATCGTAAATGATGATGGGAGATTACCTTTCTCTCAGAATCTGTAACGCAGGTGTTTCTATTACACTCAATACACAGCTCTCAGCACCGTCGCAACCCTACACACACACACACACACACAAAATTAGATCCTATTTTTAATAAAATAAATTTTTTTTAAAAATCATTTGCAGCGTGTGTGTGTATCGCTGCTGTGACCTGCAGATGGTGTTTGATTGACGAGCGAATGTTGATCACGTTTCCTCCTTTCACCACACACTCCGGGAGTTTATTCAGGAACTGCTGCATCGACAACTTCCTGTCTGAACACACACACACACACACACACACACACACACTGCTCACAAAGAAGATCTGAAAATATATTTTAAAAATTTGTTTAAGAATTCACTAAAATATTAAATAATATCAGCTTAAAAGATTATTCATTATAGAGAAATATGATGCAATGTAAAAAAAAATATGTATAAATAACATTTATGTATAAATATTAAAATGAAAATAAAAGATTAAAAGTTAAATAAAAGAATTATAAACAGAAAAATAATTTATTACAAATAAATGCAAAGATAAATAAATACATAGTAAATAATCATATAAAAAAGGCTATAATATAAATAAATAAAATTCTTATATAAAACATATCTTACAGTGTACAAAATGATCTTTGTACAAAATTTGTCTAAAAATGTAAAAAAAAATGTAATATAATGAACAACAAATATTAAGAATAATATAAAATCTATAAAAATGATCAATAAATATTATACAAATACATTAATAGAATTTGTCGATAAAATTATTTTAGAAATATATTTAAATAAAATGAAATAAATAAAACTTTGTGCGTGTAAGATTTGTATTTTTTCAGACCTGGTACGCGGCTGAGCCGTGTTTGACTCGCTTCCTCTCTGTAACGCATCACTTCCTGTTCTGACCCTCCAACTGTGTGACCTTTCCCCGGAAACTCCGCCCTGAACTCCTCCTCCCGCCTGTCATCCACCTGCCGACGCGTTTACACACAAATACACTGTTACAGCGTACACACTGTACACCTGAGTTAATGAAACAAAGTCACACACACACACACACACACACACCTGAAAGAGCACACCTTGAGGAAACCTGTCCTGCAGCTCAGAGGGAAAAAATCCGTCCATCAGGTCCTGAAGGAATCTCTGAGACCAGGACGAGACGAGAAGAAATGACAGACGATCAGTAACGAGGAGATAAACACGTCTGACTTACAGATTATAAAAAATACAAACAATTAGAAATAAAACATTCATTTAAAATCCACTCTTCAGTTTGGAGGAAACGCTGCAGCTGGATTATTTATTCATTAAAATAAAATGCTGAAAAACAGAAATGTAAAATAAAAGTGACTAAAACAAGAAATATTAAAAAAACATAAATTTAATTTAATTTTAATAATTTTAGAAATATAAATAAAAATGTGTGTGTGCATGTGTGTGTGCACGAGTGCATGTGTGTGTGTGTGAGAGTGTGTTTGTGTGTGTGTGAGTGTATGTATGTGTGTGTGTGTGTGAGAGAGTGTGTGTGTGTGTGTGTGTGTGTGTGTGTGTGTGTGTGTGTGTGTGTGTGTGTGTGTGTGTGTGTGTGTGTGTGAGTGTGTGTGTGTGTGTGAGAGAGTGTGTGTGTGAGTGTGTGTGTGTGTAACCTGTGTCTGGGGTTCTGTGTAGGATCTAAAGGGGCCGTGGAACGTCACCATGCCGTTGCTGTAGAGCTGCAGATCTACAGCAGGCTGCTGTGTCAGTTTGGCTCCTCCAGGAACGAAGGTGATGCGAGTTCCTCCTTCTCCTGCGAGAACGTTCAGATCCCGAATGTTCTGCAGCACCAGGTCAAAGTTCACGGAGAACCTCCTGACCAGAGACGCTCCTGAGAACAGAGGAATTCATGTCTCGTTATTATTAATAGGCTCCGCCCCAAACGCCGGAAAAGACAGAATTAGTAGTTACACTTCTACGAAGGCTGTATGTATAATGACTTATAACTACATTCATAACGTTTTATAACGCATGCATAAGGCAGTACGCACACTGTTATAGCCTTATAATTACGTTCGTAACGTGTTATAACGCATGCATAAGGCAGAACACACTGTTATAGCCTTATAATTACGTTCGTAACGTGTTATAACGCGTGTATAAGGCAGAACACACTGTTATAGCCTTATAATTATGTTCGTAACGTGTTATAACGCGTGTGTAAGGCAGAACACACTGTTATAGCCTTATAATTACGTTCGTAACGTGTTATAACGCGTGTATAAGGCAGAACACACTGTTATAGCCTTATAATTACGTTCGTAACGTGTTATAACGCGTGTATAAGGCAGTATGCACACTGTTATTCATTTAAATAACTCCCTTACAGTTTATAGCAGCGTTTATAAAGCATTTACAAACTGTTAAAAGAATCTATAATAAGTAGCGCTTATAACACATTATACCTGCTCATAATGCACTGTGCAAAGTGGTGATATAACGTAACGAACACTGTTTATAATGCATCATGTCTATTTGTAAAGTGTAATTAATATTGCTATCAAGTGTAATTCAGTTTCATAAACATTTATAACAGCGTGTATAACACCTTATGAATGCATTATAACATAATATGAATGTGTGTATATGTATAAATTCACTTCAAACATTAAATAATAATTAATAACCATCTTAAAAGATTTTAAAAATAAACAAAATATTAGTAATAATAGAAAAATATGATACAATGTAAGAATTTATGTATAAATATGTGGAAAAGAATAAAGAAAATTAAAATCAAAATATTAAATAAAAAAAATGACAAAGTAGAAGTAAAACATATCTTAATCTTATTAACAAAAACAATTTATTACTAATTCACTGTAATAAATAAATTCACTTAAAACATTAAATAATAATTAATAACCATCTTAAACGAGTTACTTCCTGTTCTCGCTTACGTTATAGCAGCTATAAACACTCGTTCCCTCACCAGCCTCTCTTTATTCTCTCTCTCTTCAAGTTAATAAGAGAAAAAAATCGCAGCTTGTCGTGTTTCGTTACAGAGAAACCGCAAAGAAGCGTAAACTCCTCCGTCCTGAAGATGTCGGAAAACTTACAGCTTTAAAGCGCTGACACTGGAGACTCCTTCCATCAATGTTAAATAAACATCTCGTTTCTTTAAGAAAACTTAATTATCAGTGGAGCGTCCCCTGTACGAGTCCCTGTGATCGAGCTGTTGCTATAGAAACGATAACGTATTATTTTAATGAGCGCATTAATATTAATATAAACCTGTGGTACTGTCAGAGCTGCTGTTATAGAGAATTAATCCACACTTTCTGACGTGTGCTGTGGTATAAACAGGTTAAAATTTTCTGATACCTGGTTGATGTGATGTTTGTTCAGTTTCAGCTTCTTCGTCCTCGTCCTTGTTCTCGGCGTCTCCCACCCAGATCATCCCGTAATCATTCAGAAACTTCTAAACACAGAAACACAGAAACACAGGAACTCTCTCTGACTTTTATTTCACTCTCACTGAACTTAAACAGCTCTGAGTTTCTCCTCACCTCCATCTCCCAGACCTGCTTCTGCAGCCTGTAGCACTTCCTGTTCAGATCCTCATCATCCTGCGTCTCTCTCTGAGTCTTTTCTACACACACACACACACACACACACACACACCATGAAAAAAAAAACATGAAAATATAGCAAATTTTTTTTTATAAATGTCTAAATTAAAAGGATAAAATTAATTAATGAAGGATAAGAGATTCATATGGAAGTGAGAAACTATATTTATATATTTATTTATTGAACAATAAGAAAGAACAAATTAAATAAAAAATAAGACACTTGTTTAAAATCATCTCTTTTCAATTTTAATAAATTGCCGTATCTGGCTGTTTTATTTCTTAACAGTATAAAGGAAAATGAAATAAAACAAGAAATACAGAACAATAAAAAAATAAAATATAAAAATCTAATTAAAAAATGTACAAAAAAACATGAAGGATATCCAGTGAAACGAATAAAGTAAAATAAAATAATTCCCACCTTAGTAATTTGACATATGTAATAAATATAATAAATAATAATAAAATATAATAATAATAATAATATAAAACAATTAATAATACAACTTGCCAACATAATACACTCTTTACAACCGTGATGAGCAGAAAAGCATCTCAGTAAATCACTTTAACTTTAACTTTAAACTGCGAATAAACAGAAAGTGATGATTTGTGATTACCGTGTAGCAGCTTCAGTTTCTCTTCCAGAGCTGTGATTCTTCTTGTCTGTTTACAAAAATAAATAAACCGCAGATGAATAAGTGACTTTATTTCTGCTAAAGACACAAAAGCAGGAATCTGCAGAGAGTGTGATTTTAATGCAGTGTGTAAAACTGTACACTCCTGGGCAGGAAAAAAAACCCAAACAAACCCAAAATGGCAAAATATGAAGCTTTTAATGATCTTAACAACAAAATCATTGGTGAGGAAATGAGCAGGAATGAAACGAATAGATAAAGGAGCTGAGTATGTGAGAGATTTTCCCTTCATGTTAAATGTTTAAGCTTCGTGTGTAAACTTATGGAAGCTTTTTACAGAAAGAAGAGTCAGTAGTGTTGTTCCAGTCAGTGCTGATGCCTTCGAGCAGTTGAAAAATATTTCCTGGTTCGTTTGTGTTTAATGTGAAAGCAAATAATCTCTCTAGAGTTTAAATCCGGACTCTGATCGGGTCAAACCACGAGCCTGATCGTTCTCAAGCCACTTTATGGTGGTGTGTGCAGTGTGGGCAGCTGAAAAATAACATCTGATCTTTAGAAAACAACATTTCAGTTGTGGGAAGCAAGTCTTTCTGCAATCTTCTCCTCTATTCCAAAGCATAGAGTTAACTGACGTTTCCCAGTGAAGCAGCTGAAGAGTCTCCCAGACCAGGACTCGAGATGCGTTCACTGTCCTATTTCTCACCAGATCTTCAGAAGAGCATCTCCATCATCTCTGGAGCATCATCTCTGGAGCATCGTCTCTGGAGCATCGTCTCTGGAGCATCGTCTCTGGAGCATCGTCTCTGGAGCGTCACCGTGCAGCTCAGATCGTGATTCTTCACCCCACACGACTCTGCTCAACCTCTCACAATCAAACTCTACTGTTTCTGACAAAAACTTCATTCTGTGTTTGATGTTTTTCTGAGACAGCAATGACTTTATAACACAAAACCTGCATTAGAGAAACATTAGATCAGCCATTTTGGCCTTTTTTTTTTTTTTTTTTTGCCCAGGAGTGTGTACAGCTCATTGTGTCAGATATTTAGCAATATTTTTAACAATTTAATGTTTCATGTGTTTAATAAACATGTTATAATGCATTTTATTCTTTAATTACTTTTAAATGCGTTAATAAACAAATATAAATTTGGACATCATTTATTTAACTCTTTTTAAATTGTGCTGCTGCTGTAATGTTTGTGTATTTTTTTTTTAATTCTAATTTAATCGCATTTTTTTCTCCCATTAGAATAATTTCCAAATAAAAATAAATACAAATAAATACAAATAAGTTTAAAATCTTTAGGAATATCTGATACCTGATACACAGTGTGTATGATCATTCAAATTATATTTTCTTTTATTGTTTTGATATAACAAATCAAAAACTTGTTTTTATTATTATTTAATTCATATTGTATATTTTTATTTTATTTTAATTTTAAATCACAGCAAAATGTTTTCTTTTGGATTTCTTTGAAAGTAAGTCGTGATAAGAGCTTAAGGTCACGTTCTGGAGCTGATTAGAGCTAAACAGTGTGTGTGTGTGTGTGTGTGTGTGTGTGTGTGTGTGTGTGAGACCTTCTTGTCGATGTCCAGTGCCTGTGTCGTCACTTTCCTCTCTAACTGAGCGAGTTTCTGCATCATGCTGGACATCAGCTCAAAATCAGTGGGCGGAGACACTGAGACACACACACACACACATGCACACACACACACACACACACACTGTTAGCTTTACTGACTTTATCCTACACACACACACACACACACACACACACAGGGCATCTTGTGATACTTCACACTTCTCTCATATACACATATAAAGACAGATTTTCTTCTCACCTTCTTTAGGACTGCTTCTGAGCCTGACCTTTGACCTGTGAGTGTTGAGGCTGTCTGTGACCTCTGACCCCGGCTGTCTCATGGGGAAGAGGTCTCTAATCAGAGAGGCTTCGTACTCTTTAATCAGCCACATGAGACATGAGATTACACACATGTAAAGCTTTTTTTTTTTTTAACTGAAGTGCAGTAGATCAGACGAGGCGGCTCACCTGCATCGCTCCTCTCTGTGTGATCTCTTCTTTCTCTTTCACTAAAAATAAAACATTTAAAAACAAAAACAAAAAGCTCAGGTCAGGTGTGATGTCTTGCTCTGTGAGTGGAGTGTCAGTGGGGTGTGAATACTTTTGCACTCTGAATTCTCACCCTTGACTCTGTGGTAGAGGAGCTCGCCTGTTCTTCCTCAGGGTGGAGAGCGGAGAAGTCATTTTATTTATTAATAATTAAGATTTAATTCTGTAGAAAGAGAACATGTGAAACACTAATCCTGGAGGCTCTCTGCTCTGAGCTCTGACGTGTGTTTGAAGTCTGTTGTCATTGGTAACGTGGTGAAGCTGCAGCTCTCACATCTGTCCTGCAGGGGGCGACACTGAGCCTCTTCTCCTCCACCTCAACCTCTCTCTTTCAAAACTCTGCTCCATTTCAGACTAAACTCAGCGCCAAGTACTCACACACGTGCGCTGAGATGACAGGAAGTCAACAACAACAACAACAACAACAACAACAACAACAACAATAATAATAATAATAATAATAATAATAATAATAGTTTTCTCAGACCCAAGGTCACACAATCAAATATTATAAGCATAAAACTACATAAAGAAAACACATCAAATACAATATAAAGAAACATCCTAAAGTATGTTTTAATGTTTTAATATTTTTGTATTTTTTTAAAATAGAGCAGTTCTATTTCTTCATATCTGCATCTCCAGCTATTAATCTCTTCTCCTTTTTCTTTTAATTGCTTTGTTAAGTGAAATATAAATTTAAAAAGAGATCAGGTCAGTACCTAAAAAGTAATAAAATAAAATAAAATAAAAAACTAATAATGATCATTGTGTAGCCTATAAATGTAAAAAGAAATAATAATTGAATGTTATTTGTGTTTAATATTTTAATTTAAATCTTTCCAAATCCTCTTTAACAAAGTAAATAACTTATAAAATCTATTTAAAAGTATAAAATATATAAATATTTACAGATCACTTACAGCACTCCTCAACAGTCTCTAATGATGCTAATATCTTTACAAACTTTTTTTGTTTTGACTTTTTTAAATAACAAATAAATAAACGCCGCAAAAATGTGTGTTTCCGAAATATTTATTGTTTCTAGTATTTATTGTTTTTATACACAAGTCTATAATTCTTGAAGCCCCTACCCTTTAAAAGGATAATAATTTTAATATTTATATTTAATAATATTTAATAATCAATGTAATATTTTAAACTTTAATAATTTTATTATCATGTTTGAATGTTTCAGTTTTTTGTGATGTTGTGTTTGTGTGTTTGTTGTGATTAGACTCATATGTTGTTTTTTAAATTCTATTTTCTCTACTTCAGTAAAAATAAACAAACATTTAAAAATTGTTCGTAAAATATTTCATTCAGATTTTAATTTTTAAATGTTATTAAATGCTATTACTATATACATATAATAATTATTTTATATGTATATAATTATTTTGGTTGGATTTAATTTGGTTTGATTTGATTGGTCGGCCCAGCAGTCCTTCTTCCGCAGAATCATCCAATCAGATCGCGACCGGAAGTAGGGAAGGTAAGAAACGCGAGCTTTAACGCGAGACTCAGCAGCGCGACGCTACACGGCCCTGACACTCACGGCGGTGACGTCATCAACCAGCGCCCGAGCAGCAGCGGTGGTTTTTTGCGGAAGATGCTGAAGAAAAAAGAGCAGCTGGTGAGTTGTAATGGAGCATTTTTTAATTTTTGTGATTGTTATTAAGTGAAATGTCTCTGCTGGAGGCTGGACGGAGAATTCTTGTGTTCCGCTGCTGTTTAGAGAGAAGAGTTAGTGCTTCAGATGCTGTTTACATCATTAGGATTTATTTTTAAAGATTGTGTCCTGAGTGTAAATGTGTCCTGAGAGGAACATGGTGATGTTTAAGCAGAGTGTCGGCATTAAACAGATATAAACAGCTATAAACACTGCTAACACGGCTAGCTAAGCTAACAATCATGTGCTGTAGGACAGCTTTAGGGGCTTTGTTAGATGTGTAGTTATGTAAATAAATGTGTGTGTGTGTGTGTACTACAGTACAGTATAGACAGTATACACACAAACCACACACACACACACACACACACACACACACACATATATATATATATATATATATATATATATATATATATATATATATATAATGTGTGTGTGTGTGTGTTTATAGTGAGATACACAGTATTTGCCTGTGTTTTATTATATTATATTATTATTATTGCATTATAACAAACATACCATAGCTATACTGCTGCATATAAACCAGTCAGAGTAATAATAATAATAATAATAATAATAATAATAATAATAATGGTAATAAACCCCATTAAACTCTCAAGAAGTGAAACTAAACCCTATCCGGTATTTCCTTCTGGCTAAAAATCCTGTCAACCCTTCTCTCCACATCACTGCGAGATCAGATCAGACTTTTAAACCGTTTCATTTATAAAACTGTATAAAATACTTTTAAAAACAGGCCACCGAGTTGAATAAATCGATCACTGGATTGAAAGCTTTCGAACTTGTTAAAAATGGAGCAAACCACCGGGGTTCATCCCAAACCGCGCTCAGTAGGACATGAAGTGCACTTAACATGGCGGACGGAGTGTTGTTCCAGGCGGTTGCTTAGGGCACTAGGTAAGGGAGCAGCGCGCCATTTGGGACGCGGCCTCGGATGTTGTCGTGAAGCTAACGCTAGCGCTGTTTATTATTCTGAGAAATGTAAGAATAAAGTGTTTGTGTCACGGATACAGGGTCAGATCTCACAGTTTACACTCCAGTGTCTGTTTTAGGATTTCATAAAGAGATCAATAACAGTTTTATTGCGAGATAATTTAGCTGAAAAGCGTCAGTGGTGTTAGCTAGCTGATTAGCCGAGCTAGTTCAGTACACTCTCTCACACACACACACACACACACACAC
>CM040475.1:775834-786371 GCA_022758105.1 Pangasianodon gigas
TGTTGTGAGGGTTGTTGTGAATGGATCTGCAGGTCGGCGTTATCTCTCAGGTTATCTGACAGGTGTGGCTTTTCACTCTGAAGTTTTTCAGTCGCGTCTCAGCGCTGTTCTTTCTGCTGCTCGTGTTTGCTTTGGATTTGAGCTTTGCCTCTCCCACTTTACAAAACCACACACACACACTCTCTCACACACACACACACTCACACACACTCGTGCACACTTGCGTGCACACACACTCTCAGGACGTTTCTTCAGAGTCGGACGCATGGTTTACTTCCGAGGGTTACCGGGAGAACATTTTAATTTTATTCTGAACACGACTTCGCTGTGAGACTCACTCTCTCACACACACACACACACACACACACACACACACACACACACACACGTTCCTCACAGGAGAACGACACATTTTCTCCTTTTTTCCTTTTTTTCGTTCCTGGTGTTCAGAGGCTCCTCGGGGCAGTCGGAGCCGTAATCATGGTAAGATTTACAGACTCTCAGGCTTTGTTTTTTTTTTCTCCTCGTACCTGAAGGCAGGTAGGAATTATTTTTACCCTCAGATAAGAGTTTAGACTTTGTTCAATCTTCAGTTCTTCAGAAAATGTGATAAGTATTACGCAGATCTGAAGTTGCTGGTTAAGTTTAGAAGTTAACACACACACACACACACACACAGTAGGAGCCACATTCCAGTTCCTTCATTGTCTCATTGGGAGGCGTAACCGTAGAGCCGAGGTGATATTACATAATAATATCAATATCATGATAAATTACGCTACGATACTTATTTATATTTTACGCTGTCGCTGATCTCAGCAGTCAGTTCTTCCTGAACAATACTTTAATTAACACTTTAATTAACTCCAGTGTTACGCAGAAACGCGGCTGATTTTTTTTTTTAATAAATAATTCAGAAAAGTTTATTTTCTAAAACCTGGTTAAAGACAATTATCATAGTCGCTTTTGATAGTATTGTTTTATTTTTTTTTTAGAATAGAACAAATATAGATAGATAGATAGATAGATAGATATACAGTATATTGTGACTGTGTTGTTAGAAATCTAGAACCCTTAAAGGTTCTTCAGTTCTTGGATAAAAATTAAAAAAAGTAAAAAGTAGCTGATTAGACGTGTTTTTTTTTTTAAGCTTAATAACTTATTTGTGTGGATTTTCAGAAAAAATTATGATTAATCTCCTCTTAAACATTGTTAAGGAAATTTTTCAAAGTTGCTTTAATTTTTTACATTTTAATTTTTAGCATTTTTAAAATTAATTTTCATCGTTTTTTTTTTTGCATAAGTATTTATATACGCTGTGTGCTTTGGTTGTCCTTCTGGGTGAAAAATCATTAAAGATCTTGTGTAGAAACCGACAAGAAAGTATTTCCATATCAGAAGAATCCCAAGGAGAACCCTTTTAGAACCCGAGAGATCCACTGAACCCTTAAAGAACCAGTGAAGAACCCAAGTACCAAGATAAGATTTAAACTCCTGGCAGGTTCTACGTGTAAAGAAGAAAATAATGAGCTAAATGTTCTTCTGTTAAATCTCACACACACTTAAAAACAAGGGTTCTTCAAAGGTTCCTCAAGGGTTCTCTTAGAGTTTATTGGATATTTAAAGGTTCTTAGCTTTTAAAGAAAGGTTCTACATCTTCTAGGAACCTGTTAAAACCTTTTGATACTTGGTGCACTTGTAGGAAAAAGGTTTAAGCGTTTATTGGATAATTGTTCTCAGCCTCAATTTGGAGCTTGTGAGAGAAAAAAGCTGTTTCTGAGTTCTAGGTAGAACCACAGAACCAGAGAGACAACTGAAGAACTATTAAGAGTTACTAAATACACTTTTAGAGGGAAAAGGTTGTTAAAGGATTCACTGGAAAATTCAGGGTTCTTAGCATCTTAGTTCAGCTTGGAGTTCTTGGAGGGAAACACGCAGTTGTATGGTTCTATAGAGAACCTTTAAGGGTTCCCGCAAAGAGACCCATAATGGTTCTTGTATGTTTTTTAAGAGTGTAGCGTGCTTTAGGAAGTTGTTAGGGGAAAAAATGGTTCTTTAAGGGTTTTATCCCCAGTGGTTAAAGGTTCTTCGCTTCCTGAACGGGTTCTACGAGGAATTATTTTGGATACTTGTAGAGTTTTACATCAGAAGTTCTTCTGAAGAATCGAAGTTAAGGGTTCTAAGCGTATGGTGTGTATGGTGTATAGTGCGAGCACCGCGATCCTGGGAACCTGATGAAGGTGTGCAATAAATCGTTTTTTAAAATTTATCACGATATCGATCTTAGCGATACTCGTTACAGTTTAATTCCTGTGTTCCGTGAGCATCTCAGAGGTTCCACGTACATGTTCTGTGGCACGGTGTAATGACGGTTATCTCAAGTTTTGGTTCTTTCCTGCAGCTCTATTAGTATTTATCAGTTTTTGTTTTGTTTTGTTTGTTTTTTTAGCAGTAATATGTTTTTGTGTCGAGTTCTTCCCCGTATACTCACGAGTCTGAGGCTCTGATAAGCGGAACGATGACGTGCCGTGTCATTACAAGCCACTCGTGTGGATGATGAGGTCATATTTAAAATCCCGAGTGGTGAACAGATGTACACAGTGCTAATGCTTGTACACACTCGTAGATTAGCGCTGGTGTTTAGAGGCTCAGGCGGCGTCAAAGCCGTGATGGTGATGAGACAAACACATTCAGTTCCTCTGATTTGATTATAACGGTTATAATAGATATAGATATATATATATATATATATATATATAATGTGCTGACTCATGCGCTAGTTCAGTAATTTAGTTGTTTGTATACGCTCGGGCTGCACGATATCGAAGAAAAAGGCGATATGCGTTACGATAATGCTATAAGTGTGTAAAATCAATTTCAATTATATTTATTTTCTTTCGAGGAAAAGAAAGCGTTCTCTCTGCTGTCTGCCTCGCCCTAAAACTTTAATTTTTCGTAACTTTATGAAGTATTAAAATGATTCAGTTATCGCAAGCCCTTGTGATGTGACTATCACGATATTTACATTTGTGATATTTCGATAATTTCGATATATTGTGCAGGCCTGGAATACATCTTAAAAAAAAAACAAAAAACAGACAGATTTCACACGAAAAAAAAATTCTACAGGAAGTGACCCATTTTTTTTTTAAAAAAAGTGGTGTAATCTCTTTTTTTTTCTTCTGAAAATTGAAAAAAGTTCAGTTTTTAGTAAGAGCTACCAAGCACTTTTTACCTGCTGACCAATCAGGTCGCAAGGCTAGGGGGTGGGGCTTGGTCATGTGACGAAAAACAAACATGGAGGATAAAAAGGTGGCGCTGAAAAAACGCATCTTGTTACACTCAAGCGATTACGAGGAGATTTATGACGTGTTGGATGGAAGTCGATTTCGTAGTCGATCTTCTAAAAACGAAGATTGCGTGTATTTTTGGGATGTTAAGCCTTATAGCCTATCTATAGCTAGCTATTAGTAAGAGTGTTGTCATGGTTACAGTGTGCATGTGACATGCAGGTTTTTTTTCCATTTTGGCACAATAAACTTAATTTTTCTGTTAAAAGTTTCAAAGCAGCGTTAAAGTGCTTTACAGCTTTAAATCAGTAATTTAAAAAAGTAATTTTTACCTAACCTTTTACTGCGATGTGATTTTAAAAAATGACATCACAAAACGAGACATTTCTACGATACATGATATGAATCACGATACAAAGGTTTACTAAAAAAAAAAAAGTAGTGCTGCTTTTATTTAAAAAAATAAAGTCACCATGTCAACAATTATACACTTTACTTTGTTAAACAACACTTTTTTTTTTTAAACAAAAAAAACTATTTATTATTAGTGTTTGCCGTACACGTTTGATCGTTTGCCGTGCACGTCCCTGTGAATGAGCTGTTACTATAGCAACGATAACGTATTAGAACGAGCGTGATCATATAAACCTGGTGTTCAGGTTACAGGCGGAAACAACACACACCTTCTGACCAATCAGATTCATGAATTCAACCATAAATTTAATTATTAATGTTATGCAAATTTTTAGCGTTAGAATAAAACCGCGTGTGTGTGTGTGTGTGTGTGTGTGTGTGTGTGTGTGTGTGTGTGCGCAGAAGAACAGGACAAGGTTTAATTCACTCTGAACTCTTACATCACCTTTAATTATGGCGAATCCTCTCAGACACACACACACACACACGTGCAAACTAAAGCGTCTTATCTGTGTGTGTGTGTGTGTGTGTGTGTGTGTGATGGATAATCAGTGCTGGAGGAGTCGTATAAAGGAGAGAAAGATGAGTAAAACAGGTAGATGGTTTTTTTTCCTCTCTTTTTTTCCGTCCGCATCACCAGGTGACGTCGCCACGTTGTTTCGGTTTGGGTTTGTACGTTTGTCCTGTACGTGTCGTTCGTGCGTGAATTTCAGTGTGTGTTCAGTACGTAGAAACGCTATAGCGGTACAGACGAGGCGTATAATAAGTGAAGAGCTGACGATAAATTCTGTCATAACGTGTCACTTTGTTTTCCTCGAGACATCGTGATATCTTTTTATTATTCTTTTTGTTTGATCGGAAGCAGCTGATTGTGAACTGTTAAAGTTTTTCTTCTTTTCACTATAAAAATTGTTTTTTTATTAACAAAGAATATAGTTCTTGGATATAAAAATAAAATACATTTATATAAACAGGTCACACAGGTTTTAAAAAAAACAAAACAACATGGCTGTGTACAGCGTGTCCCAAAAGTCTCCATACGCAGGGGACTGTGTTTGCCAGCACCACGTCAGTTGTGCCTTCATCAGTAGATGTTCGTGGACGGTTGTTCTTGGTTGGTCCACAACACATCCATCCATCCATCCATCCGTGTTCTTCTGCTTATCCAGGTCTGGTCATTGGGGCATCGGTTTAAGCAGGATCATGGAGGACTCATTGGAATTTGCTCAATCAGTCTGCGTGTGTTTTGTGGACTTATGATTTTTTTAAGGTGTATGATTGTGTCCCTCATGGGATCCTGTGGAAGGTGCTTTGGGACTATGAGGTTCTGGATCTGTTATTACGGGCCATTAGGTTCCTGTATAACCGGAGCGAGGGTCTGGTCTGTATCACCAGCGTCAGGTCAGACTTGTTCCCGGTGTGTGTTGAGCTCCACCAGCACTGGCATTTGTCACTGATTCTGTTTATAATCTTCATGGACAGAATCTCTAGACGCGGCCGAGGTGTGCAGCATCTAGATCGCAAGTCATGCGGACATGGTACCGATCTGTTGTGGTGAAGAGAGAGTTGACGAAAAGCAAAGCTATCAGCTTACTGGTCAATCTACGTCCCAATCCTCACCTGTGGTCACGAGCTCTGGGTCGTGGATACGAGCGGCGGAAATGAGCTTCCTTCGCAGAGTGTCTGGACTCAGCCTCAGAGATAGGGTGAGGAACTCAGATGTTCTCAGAGTCGCAGCTTCTCTGCGTCGAAATGAGCCAGTTGAGGTGTTTCGGAGAACTCTAGGTGGAGAGATTATATCTCACGTCTGGCCTGGGAGCTCCTGGGTATCCCCGTGGAGGAGCTGGAGGAGCTGGAGGAGCTGGAGGAGCTGGAGGAGGTGGCTATGGAGAGGGAGGTCTGGGAATCTCTTCTTACACTGATGCCCCTGCGACCCGCAGCACTTCCAGTGCTTTTTGAATTTGTTAATAAGTTTGGCGACAGTGTGGTGTGTGATGTGCTCGCCATGTTTCCTGTTAAAGTCCATCACAACCTTGAGACAGCTTCCTGATCCAGCCATGAGAATGATTTCATTACGTTCTTCTTTTGTCAAAGGCGTTCTAAAAGACTATCTGGAAAAAAAAAATATATATATATATACTAAGTATGAAAAATTTTTGGAAGACATTTTGCTAAAAAATGTTAATGTATGGAGATGTTTGAGACGCCCTGTGTGTGTGTGTGTATGTATGTATATATATATATCTATCTATCTATCTATCTATCTATCTATCTATCTATCTAGTGTGTGTGTGTGTGTGTGTATGTGTGTGTGTGTGTAATCTGTAAATATATATGACGTGCAAAATTCCAATCTTAACACACGCCCAGTTAGTGTAAAGCTGTGTGTTCCTTGGTGTGTGAGGTGAGACATTGCGTGTGCAGAACTACAACTGTGTGTGAATTACAACTAATAATTTCGTGAATTACGTCACGGTGTGTACTTGTACTTACACACACACACACACACTCCAGCACTGAGCTCAGGGTTTAACGCTGCATTCACGCAGGCAGTATGTCGATAAGATCTGCGATGACAGGAACAGGAGAGTCAAGATTTGTTTTTTGTTTTTTTTTTTACATTTTTATGCAAATTAATTACAACATTGACCAATTTCCTCGAAATTCCTCCAACCTCTCTGACGTCCTGCGTTTCTCTCCTCGCACTGTTGATTAATTTTCTGACAGTAGCGCAGGTTTATATTAATGCGCTCGTTATAATAATACGTTATTGTTTCTATAGTAACAGCTCATTCACAGGGACTCGAGGGTTTTTTGTAGAAAAGTTTTCTGTAAGGGAAAAACGTTGTTCTTTTTTCTTATTTTGTTTCCTTTCAGTTTTTTTAAATGTTTATTTTTTTCTTACTTTTCTTACCTCTTACCTTTTTCTTACCTTTTTATTTATTTTCTTTGTTTTACTTTTTATCTTTTAATTACTTTATTTCTCTTCCATTTTCTTTTTTAAAATTTTTTCTTTCTTTTTTCCAGGTTGTTTTTTTGTTAATCTTTTTTCTCATATTAATTTCATTTTTTATTGCCTTTTTATTTCTCTTTCATTTTTCTTTCTTTTTTTTAAAATTTTTGTAAATTTTTGGTGTTCCTTCTTAAGTTATTTGTTATTTTCTTTCTTTCTTTCTTTCTTTCTTTCTTTCTATGATTAGTTGCAATCTTTTGATATTTATTTATTTATTTATTTATTTATTTTAGAAGTCTTTATTAAGCGCAGCGTTTAATTAATTAAATGTTGTGTTTAATTAGCGCATTAGTTAGTTAACTGTCTCTGACTCCAGACGTCCCTCAGACGTGCTGCAGCTCCACAGGAATGACTTCAGTCCGGTTCTTGTGTCTGATGTTTGAGGAAACTTCTCGTCTGTAAACGTGTAAATAAACGCAGTCGGCTGACGCTCGGCGTTATCGGCATTATCGGCTCCTCGTTATCTTTTCTGTTTTTGCACTTTAGGGTTTATTGTAACTTTTCATCAGAATGTTTAAAATGCAGCTCGGCAGGATCGTCTGCCTTTTCCTACACGGATCGGCGTCATGCAGATGTTGGTGCAATACGGCGTTCCGGTCCGACCGGTTCCAGCTGCTCGGCCACTCGCTCTCCACGCTACGATTTAAACGCTTTCATGTTCAGAACAAAAGCAACAATGCAGACGGAGGATTTAAGACTTCAGCCCGAGATTTACCTTTTCTATTTTTAAAGTTTCGTGAGAAAATAAGAAAATTTTACGCCTCAGGGCTCTAACGCTGTGGAATTTGTGTTTTCACCCAGTAGCTAACAACACAACACCACAAGAATACCCAGCATGCACTGCTTCATATACACACTCGCTAATTTAACGATGTAACGGTCACAATTAAACGATTCAGTTGCAGTTATTCGGATTTGATTTTCTCGTAAGTGAAATGAAAGTGAAATTTTAAGAAACATTAAACTCTCTCTCTTATTACAGTCACGTTTCTGTGCGTGTGTTAAACTGTATTCCACCCCAGAATCCTCATGCGTGATGTCATTTCCTGTCTGGTCCTGAACAGGGGTTCTTTTATGAAGACGTTCTCTTTGTTCTTTCTTTCTGTTCTTTGTTCTTTTTTCTTTTGTTGTTTAGGCTTTTGTACTGCATTTTTTTGTTTCTTTTATTATTTCTTCTTTTTTAAACATTTTTCCTTTTGATTTCCTTTTTGATAATTTTGTCTTTATATCTATTTAATTTTTTCTTACCTTTTTATTTCTTTCTTTCCTTTTTCTTTTTTTTATTTCTTTTTTTTTTCCCCTAATATATTTCTAGTTTTGTACCTTTGTGTTCATTCTTTTTTTTTGGTGTTAATTTTCTGTTTTTTATTGTGATGAAGTGTTATCTCTCCGACATCACAGCTGAGCGCTGACTTTAACTCCGGCTGTAAGACAGAAAATTTATCTAAAATATAAAATAAATATAAATAATATATAAAAAATATTTTGTTTTTATTTTGTTGATAAATTGTTAATTTTTTACACCATATTTACACGTGATGATAAACGTTAAGACGGGAAAACGTGGCCGTGACACAGAACACTGAGCCGTTTACACATCACACTGAAATAAACACACACCTTATAATGTGTGTGTGTGTGTGTGTGTGTGTGTGTGTGTGTGTGTGTGTGTTATTTCAGCTTGCAGAGAGTCAAACGCAGAGTGAAAATGAGACCATGGTCCCGGTACTAACATCCAAAAGAGCCAGTGAACTTCCTGTCAACGAAGTGGTGTGTGCGCTGCAGGTATGAGTGTGTGTGTGTGTGTGTGTGAGGTTTACAACACAAAGTAAACCTCACTGTTACTAGATCTTAGCAATTTTATGCTGTATTTTGTGTTATTATGTTATTGTGTTGTGTTTTCTTTTTGTTTTATGTTGCATTGTGTGATGGTGTTGTAGTGTTATGTTTTATGTTATAGTGTGTGTTGTGTTTTGTAGTGATGTGGTGTGTTATGTTTCTGTGTTGTGTTTGTTTTGTTGTTTTGATTTGTTGTTTATTTTATGTTGTGTAGTATTATGTTATGATATATTGTGTTAAATGTTGTGTTGTATTGACCTGTAGAGTTAGATGTATCGGTTGTCATGGTGACACGGTGGAGCAGAAGTGTGTTGTGTTTTATATTTTTGTGTCTTTGTGTGTTCTAAATCGTGTGTTTGTGTGTGTGTGTGTGTGTGTGTGTGTGTGTGTGTGTGTTTCAGGCCGACCTGCAGTTTGGTCTCTCTGATGCGGAGGTGAGCAGGAGGAGAGCGTATCACGGCTGGAATGAGTTTGAAATCAGTGAGGACGAGCCGCTCTGGAGGAAGTACCTGTCTCAGGTGAGGTAACTCCACACACACACACACACACACACACACACACACACAAATTGGGGCAGATCTGCAGATTTACGCTGTGTTGGTTTGTACACGTGAGTGCGGTGTGTGTGTGTGTGTGTGTGTGTGTGTAGTTTACAGTGATCACAGCTCGAGCCTTTAATGAGTGTTTATGGATCAGTGTTTAAGGTGTTTAAGGTGTTTAAGGTGTTTAAGGTGTTTAAGGTGTTTAAGGTGTTTAGTTCCCGTCTCGCTCCTCTCACACTCTTCTACAACTTTTACACAAAAAAATGCATTTTCAAACATTTCAAAATTCAAGACATTTTGTGTAAATCAGTTTATTTCACAATGTGGAGAAGTTCAGGGGGTGAATACTTATGCAAAGAGGTGTGTGTGTGTGTGTGTGTACAAGCACAGTTACTGATGTGTCTCTGTGTGTGTGTGTGTGTGTGTGTGTGTGTGTGTGTGTGTGTGTGTGTGTAGTTTAAGGATCCTCTCATCATGTTGCTCCTGGCGTCGGCGGTGATCAGCGTAGTGATGCGTCAGTTTGACGACGCCGTCAGCATCACCGTGGTGTGTGTTATTTACCTCTATCTCTCTCTCTCTCTATCTCTCTTCCTCTCTGTCTCTATCTGTCTCTCTCTCTCACTCTTTCTCTATCTCAGTATCTCTGTTTACCTCTATCTAGCTGTATCTCTCTCTCTGTCTCTCTCTGCCTCTCTCTCTCTCTCTGTCTTTCTCTCTGTCTTTCTCTCTGTCTCTGTCTCTCTCTCTCTCTCTCTCTTTCTCTACCTCTCTATCTCTCTCTCGCTGTCTTTCTCTCTCGCTGTCTTTCTCTCTATCTATCTATCTATCTATCTATCTATCTCTTTTCCTCTCTATCTCTCTCTCTATCTCTATCTATCTATCTGTCTGACTCTCAGTATCTCTCTGTCTCTGTGTCTCTCTTTCTCTCTCTTTCTATCTGTCTCTCTCTCTCTTCCTCCCTCTCTCTCTCTCTCTATCTATCTATCTATCTATCTATCTATCTATCGATCTCTCTCTTTTCCTTTCTGTCTCTCTCTATATCTCTCTCTCTGTCTTGCTCACTCTCTCTTTCTGTCAATCTCTATCTATCTCAGTCTCTGCCTGTCTCCCTCTCTGTACCTCTCTCTCTCTCTCTCTCTCTATCTCGAGTGTGTGTGCGCGAGTGTGTGTGCGCGAGTGTGTGTGCGCGAGTGTGTGTGCGCGAGTGTGTGTGCGCGAGTGTGTGTGCGCGAGTGTGTGCGCGCGAGTGTGTGCGCGCGAGTGTTAGCACCATGTTTCTCATGTCATGAACTCGTTTCTCTTCTCTCTACAGGCCATCATCATCGTCGTTACTGTGGCCTTCGTGCAGGTAAAGAGCTGGTGTGAAGACACAGAGTCACTGTTACACCCTGAAGTTGATTATTTTCCTGTAACAGCACGTCCCCAAGTGTTTTATTCCT
>CM040475.1:799485-846698 GCA_022758105.1 Pangasianodon gigas
GGGGCTGTGAGGGGGTTGAGTTTATCGGATTTGCACTGGCTCGTCCACGTCTCGGACTTCATCACGGAGCAGAAGGAGAGGTCGAAGGTCATCCTTTTTTGGGTTCGTTTTGAGTTCACGGAGTGGATGTGAGTGCTGAGGAAGAGCCGAACCCCGACTCGGACCTCGGTGTGCTGCTTTAAGACTCCACTATGACTCCATAACGTCTGGACGAAGCGTATTAATCAGAGTCTGTGGCTGTCAACGTCTCCTGATTATATACGCCTCTAAATTTTTTATTATTCCTTTCTCTCTCTCTCTCTCTCTCTCTCTCTCTCTCTCTCTCTCTCTCTCTCAGCTCCCTGAACTGTTGCTGGTTGTAGTTTTGTGGAACAATACGGCTAACGCCTCTTCGCATTCTGGCAACTTGAGCTTGATTAATCGTGTCAGCTAGGCATGTGCCAATAATTGGTTTTAGGATCTAGTTTTTCTACAAAGTCTCTTCTAAATGTGGTGCATTCAGGCATCGTGCCAATGACAGAACTGGTACGTAAGTGCATTAATATCGTAAACTGTGATAAGTTACGCTGTTGTCGTGGTATGACCGTAATATCGGCACATGCCTAGTGTCAGCGTCTGAAGGAGAAACAAATCCCCACGATGCCAACCAAGAGCCACGGTATAGGTTTTTCTTCTAATATTCTTATATATAGATACAGCTGACCACTACTATATTATTATTTAAAATGGTTCAAATGAAACTTTACACACAAAGCGGGCGATTAGACAATTTTATAAGCATTATTTATGCACTGTTTCACTGCATCAGAGGTGAAGGCAACGTGACGGTAAGCACTGAGATGAAAATAATCCTTTAATGATTTTTTTTTTTTTTAAACACGCACAGCTTTCGGGAAAAGCTTAACACTTAAAATACTATGTTGTAAACATTATTGGCCAAAAATTTAATCCGCACGCAATGTAATCCGCAACGTTTCCAACTTTACCTCAAACGTAGCCAATCAGAGACGACGTGTCCGCTTGTTTAGTAGGCACTTTATTAGAATAACGTAATAACGTAATAAATGTCTATCTCAACCAAAATCTTTTCTCTAAATACGTCATGGCTTCAAAGGTCCTCATTAAGCTCAGAAAACGTATTTTATATATAATAATGTTATATTATTGATTAACATTATATTATATTATATTTTATTATATTAAGTTTGAACACTGGATCGTTATGGAGGAATATTATTGGACAACAGAGTCACTTTTTTTCTTAGCAGTTTGGTGTGACTCCTCCCCTCCACATTAGCCCCGCCTCCAAAAACTCTAAAGGTGCAATTGAAGTGAAAATAGCACAGTTTGAACTTTTAACGTGTGTGAATACAGACTCTCGCTGCTACTTTACAAAATCGTTTATTCAAAAATGTCATCATGGAGCCTGGAAGAAAGTTTATTGGAAGTATTTTCGGTGAGATAGACGTCCATTACCGGTTAGCTACATCGCATAAGGAAACGTCGGACACCAAACCTGTCTCGCTGCGTTTGGAGTAAAGGGGAACTGCACTATGTACATAACGTTGTTTTTTTTTTTTTTTTTTGGTGAGAAGTTTTTTCGGACCTTTAGATCAGAATCTCTTCACGTTTCCTGTAGCGGTTGGGATCGTGTGTGCAGTACTGTAGTGTTTACGTGTGGGGTGAGGAAGAGATTAGGCTTTCGTCAAGCTTTTTATCACAGTTGACCATATTATCAGTAATGTATTTAAAAATGATTACATTATAATAGCTTTTATTTAACAGAACAATACCGCAAAGCGGAAAATTAACAAGCAAATTAAATAAAATAAATGTCAAACTCGTAAATTATGTAGCCGCCACTACTGATTACATACTGAAGAACCCGTAATAATAATAATAATAATAATAATAATAATAATAATAATAATAATAAGCCTTCTTTATGTTGTAAATCGCTCGATATCGTATAACGGATTATTGGTGATGCCTAGTTGACAGCAGTGAGCCAACACTTCCCAGCTCCACACGCCTTTCTTCATATTGAGGAACGATACACTGAATTTTTGCAGTCCGTTATTATGTCGTTATTTCTTTCCTCTTTACAGCAGTGTGTGTTTAAACGGTATGTTTATTCTTTTGTGCTAATCACTGAAGAAGAGCTAGTGAATTTGTTTTGCATCATTTTGTTGGGTCAGTGTACGTGTGTATGTATATATATATACATATATTATTTTTTTTCCCGAGCGTGAACTGGTCACAAGCTGAAATGGAATTTGGGGTTTATTATTAATTTTTTTTTTTTAAATATTGTATTTAATTTATTTTCAGTTATGCACAATTGAAGTACATGATATGTGATGGCTGTTTCAGAATATGATTGTACATTAAAATTTCTACAAATCTTTAACAGAAGCTTGGTGTGGTTTTGGTCCAGATTTGTTCGACTGGAATGTTTTTTTCTGAATTGGGTTTTTACTTGATTCTTTATCATTTCATTTATGACCTTGATGCACTGTTCCTCCATCCAAACTCCCCTGAACCTCATTTAATAAGTGCATTCTCTTTAAAATGGAAAAAACTTTGCAATAGTAGCCATAGTGAGGTAACTGGCTCCAAATAAAATAGAAGAAATACAGAAATAATACTTTTTTATTCTCTGTGTTCTGATACATTGCCTGAAATAACAGTTAGCCTCCTTCCTTACAAGCACCTCGAACCCAGACAGGCAACAACAGCCTCCGTTATATCTCGTGAAATGCTGTAACTGCTATAATAGAGTGTGATATCCGGGTCACGGCACCAAGATATCGAGCACCAGGTAAGTGATTAGACATCAGGAGACATCACTGAATCCCAGATATTCATTTATTAAGTGTTTACAGGAGATCAACACTGCTTTATAGTCATTCATTTGTCTGTTCATGTGCACTAGATGCACATGGAAATGTATTTGGCCTAAATTAAGGATGCTTCATCACATCACTCATTCATCACATCTCTCTATTTCTCTCTGTTTTATAGAATAAGGTGTGTGTGATGAATGAGTGATGTGATGAAACATCCTTAATTTAGACCAAACACACTTCTGTCCTTGTTCTGTGGCATCCCTGGCTGTTGGGGTCAGAGGTCAATATACTGCGTTTTGTGAAAATAATTTATCTCACAGCACTGTGGAATTCTGGATTCTGATTGGACAGAAGGAATTGATTAATTTTCTATAACAGCAGCTCTGAGAGTAGGTCTAATACGTTAGCTTTTCTGTAGCTTATTCACAGGGGCTTGTACGTGCTACATCACCGAATTTAAAAAAATGCATTTAATCGTTGATATACTGAATTTTTCTGTGTTTATTTATCACTTATGGAAGGAGTCTCCAGTGTCAGCGCTTTGTAACAGTCAGAGGTAAAGCTGTAAGTTTAAGTTTTCCGACATCTTCAGGACAGAGGAGTTTACGCTTCTTCACGGTTTCTCGGTAACATAAGCTGTGTTTTTTTTTCCTCTTATTAACTTGAAGAGAGAGAATAAAGAGAGGCTGGTGAGGAAACGAGTGTTTATAGCTGCTATAAAGTAAGTGACAACAGGAACGAACTTGTTTCACAACATTAAATGTAACTATAAATAGATTTATGACGATTTATGACTATAAAAAGTATGACGTGACATTAACTGATAAATAAATGAGTAGAAATTGTAATGGCTGGTAAATTCTGGTTTATTTTTAGAAGACCATCTTTAAAAACATTTCCTTGTTATTAATAAAATGCAAGTACAGAGACAGTAACCATCATTTAAGTGAAATTTGTACCACCACATTTTAAATATTCAACTTAATTAGATTTTTTAGTGTAAGCCATCGTTTATTCCATAAACACTGAGCATGAAAAAGTATCACAGTTGCAGTTAAAAATATTTTCATAATACTGCGCTAAAATATAATCCCATGTTTACCTGATATTACTTATTTTACAATATTCTGTTTCAGAAGTTCAAATTTGACTAAAATCTGATGAGTTATTAAAAACAAACACATTTTCCCCCACATTAGTGCATGTCATATATTATTCTGTAAACATTGAGCATGAAAAAGTACATACTGTAGTAATTATGAATTATTTTACAATAATCGATTTTCACGATGAGAAATAGCTATGCGTTTACCCGAAACACGCTTTCCTTCAGCCGCGTCTTAACCACAAAGCTTACAGCGTCTCCACGACTGTGAAGCAGAAAAGCAGTGATTTTTATATTAATTCTTTCTTTCTTTTTTTTTAAATAAGTGCCTGTACAATGCAATACACTTCTCTGAATGTGACAAACTGTATTTCTGAAAACTATTCTTCTAAAAATATTGCTGAAAATGCCGTGTATCTGGTAGACTTCCATCTGACTGGAACACGGGCGCAGTGGCGAGATTCTGAAGTGTTTGTGAGAACAATATCTTGCAGACTGAAGATCGTGATGTTTTATAGATCTGATTATCAACACATGCCTAGTCTCGCTGCCTTTTGATTTTTAGCAAAACTCTGAAATTATCACAACTTGGAATAATAATTAATACACATTCTTCATATCTGTTGGTGCGTTTTTAAAATACTATATTTACTAGATAAACAGAACCGCATTATTTTTTTAAAAAAAAACAACAACATTAATTTACTGCCAGCTCACGCGCTCCTGCTTCTTAGACTTGGATTTCGGAGTTCTGCGTTTGGTTTTGTGTCTCGTGCGAACGCTGCAGGTTTCCTCGAGCACCTTGCCATCCTTCATGCACTGATCTTCATCATCCTCGTCCTCGTCCTCGTCCATCAGATGCTGAAACGCTTTGCTCAGTTCGTCCACCGGTGCCTGGGGCTGCCTCGGCCACGTCCTTGTTCTCATCCTCGTGACGAAGTCGCCGTCCAGCTCGCGCTCCACTGCGGCCTGCAGATTTCGGTAAAGCCTGATGGCGACAGGGGCTCCGGCGAGAAAAGACTCGGGTTCGATGCCTCTTTTCAGCTCGTGGGCTGCACCGTGCACCAAAGAGCCGCAGTACAACCTGATTAAAAAAAACAATCAAACAAATCACAACTGCAGTACACACACGGCAAATAGTAACAGTATCCGACAATAACACACATGGCAATTCAGCATACGGGATGAATAAATAAATAAACATGCTGGAATCACTGGTATAACTGGAAGTGCACCTCTGATTCATTTTCATTCAATTCAGATTGTTTGCAGAATGATTCAGTTCTCGTGTGACTCGTGGTTTTTTTTGTTTCTGAATTATTTAAGTGAGTAAAACTTCATGACCTTCACCCTGGAGGAATGACTAAGAACAATGAGTGTAACCTTTAGCACAGAATAAGAGCAAGGTGTGTCATGTGATTCGGTGATTCAGAGTCATAAGACGGTTAAACAAGGCCACACCTTTCTATATATAATCTAATGATATTCAGATTTTTTGTTTTGCAATGCAAAATAAAGTGCTTGTTATGAAAAGTATTTAGTGTGTATATATATATATATATTTTAAGGATTATTATGTGCCTGGTCTGAGAGGTGCGACATGGGAACTGGGCTTATTTATGACAGTTATAGCTTTAAAGCTCTAGTTTGTATGTAATTAATTTTCTTATACAGGTTCTAAATCCTTAGTAGCCCCAATATTTGGCGTTCTACTCTTTGGTTAGTCCCAGTTTTAAAGCTGCAGGCTTTAGAGCTCTAAGTATTAGTCAGTTCTAGTCTTTGAGACTCTGCCTCTCAGCCGCAGGTTTGAAAACTCTTCCTATGACTAAGTCTTAGTTAGTCCCAGTCTTTAAGTTTATAATAAAAAAAATAGTAATCTTTTTCTCCATTTTTCTCTCCAGTTTTGTAGTCTCTGCAGTTCCCACCCACCAGTCAGCTCTCCCCTGTCATACGACAGCTACAACCCGGGAGGGTGAAGTCTAACACGTGCTGCATCTTTTCAAACTGCTGCTCATGCGGCGTCACACACTCGGAGGAAAGCGCTATCTACCCTCTTCTGCATACATGAGCTCACAGATGCCCATGATTGGCTAGTGTCACTGTGATTGACAAGAGATACAGAGTATGCCCCGCCCACCCAGAGAGCACAGCCAATTTAGATTTTTAGCATCGTCTGGATTCGAACTCGTGATCTCTGTGTGGGAGCGGAGCCCTGCTTTCCCCTTTTTTTCCTGCAACACAAAAGCTGGTATTTGCACATGAGGTAACTGAGAATACGTCAGTGTCGAAATAAGAAGTGAATGTACCGTGCTAACTCCGGCTCAGGCACTGGATGATTCAGTAGCTGGTTCAGAGTGAAGCTGTCCTTCAAACAGGACTGCCACTGACAGTAAGCGTGAGCCAGCTCCAGGTCCACGGTCTTCTTACCCTTACGACTCTGCAGCTTTTTAAACCTCGAAATCACTGGTTCAATCTCTGCAGAGCAGGAAAACGACAATAGCATGAATCACATGACTCGCTCAATCATCAAATACTGATACACTTCAAATAATCTTCATTAGTTTCAGTCTGTAGAACTCTGACCCGGTTCATTTCAGTCATTAGAGCTCTGACCCGGTTCATTTCAGTCATTAGAGCTCTGACCCGGTTCATTTCAGTCATTAGAGCTCTGAGTCTTGGTTACACCCACAGTTTGGAGATTGTGATACTGTGTTAACGCTAGCATGTTACATATTGCTTTTTGTCTGTTTTTTCACACTTATCTTCTTACCTTTCTCGGTCTGTTCTTCTCTGCACAGGTGTCCGTAGACCAGGCCGGTCAGTAAAGCCCAGAACATTTCTGCTCTCGGCTCAGGCTTTGCGTGTTTTACCCAGAAACACGTGACATACACGGCTAGCTGCAGACCTTCAGGGACACGGAGTGAATCAGCGATCGGAGACACACCAAGAGCCTCCAGCATGACCTGCAGACGCAAATGCTGCGGCTCCTGGAACAGAAAATCATCACGCACATTTCCTCATAGTAAGATGATGTTTTTCTCGTAATAACATGATTATTATCTCGTAGTAATAGGATGCTTTTCTCGTAATATTGAAATGTTTTTCTCGTAATAATAAGACTCTGATGTGGATTTTCTTGCTTGCAGTGCACTTGTGTATGTAAAGACTGTAACATTTACTGTTCCACATTTAGTAAAAAAGGAAAGGCTTAGCTCAGTGGTGAGAGATTGACTAAAGTTTTCGATTAACAGTAAAGCAGAGATAATTCCTCAGCTCTACCTCCCACAGTGAGTCCAGGTGAAGATGTGTTACTACACGTCTCGGGAGAACAGCTGGAACCATGGAGCTGGTCAGCGTCATTCCCTGCCTGTCGTATTCCTCCACGTTGTATTGCTGTTTCTCTCCAGAAGACGTGCTGCGTTTACCGACTGTCTGCCACCTGGTACACAGCAGTACGCCGTACATCACCTGTCGTATCAGCCGAGACGGCTCGCTGCTGCTGCTCAGCCCAAAGTCCTCCACCTGGAAGTTCAACATGACCCTCTGCAGTGTCAGGATGTCAATAATGGTGGAAGCCAGCTTGCCTTCTGCCAGAGGTTTCAGAGTCCAGTCCGGGAGCTTCTGTAAAGGGCCTAGAGGCCTTCTCTGAGGTTCTCCACTTATGAAGAACCGGGCAATGGAGCTGGGCTTGAGTTGGTATGCTGCCATTCCCTGAGTTATTGCAGTGTTAAGGTTGTCTGATTTCCTCTTCTTCCCCAGGGGGCTGAGGAGAGCAGCGATGGCTTCTTTTGGGCCGGGGAAACGTGATAACCACATGAGTAAGCCATCGATCTGGGCGGTTCCTCCAGGTCTGGTTGAGAACTTTGAGAAGTTTGGAAATGAACTCTTGTCCAGTTTGGTGTAGTCGTTGCCCAGGATGATGGCAAAAAGTGGAAGAAGTTGTTTATTCATGCGGTTAAAGGCAGTACAGAGGTTCTTAAAACCAAACCATTTGGCAGGGATGCTTTTTTTGGCAGCAGATTTATGACTCACTTTCCTCCACTGGAAATGAGAGATGGGCAAAAATCCGCCCCGGTTGCTGAAGATGTAGAAATCGCTGTCGTTGGACAGAACGGGACAGTTCCACTCGCTGGCCAATGCGGCTACTTCCCAATCCGCCTCTGCCAGACACTGAATAAAGGGAATTCCGAGTTTCCGGAGGATCTGCTTGAACACTTTTTTGATGAGAATGGGTAAAACTTCTCCTGAACGGCCCCTGGACAAGGCATTGGCTCTTCGGATTCTTTCTTGGCATCTTGTCTTCAGGGTGTCAAATTTTTTGTCACTGTCGTCATCCCCTCCATCGAGCACCACGTAGGGTTCAATATCGCAGATTCGGAGATTTTTGAAAAACTGTGTAACTATTTTCTCAAAGCCATTGTAATCTCCGCCGTGTGCTTGGTCCACGTGAGACCTGTAGTAAAGACAGTAGTACAGACTGGATCCATCGATGATGAGTTTGCTTTCTCTAAACCAGCGTGTCTTCAGAAAATCACTGTTGCTCTCGATGTAGCTGTGAAGTCCACGAACTCCCATAGTGAGCAAAGTTTGGTCCTTGAAATATAAAACAGTGAAAGTATACTGTGAGTGTATGTCTACTCTTACAGACAGATTACTGCAATCATCATGTATGATATTAAGACAAGAAGAGAAGTTGACACACTCACCTGCTAGTCTTGCTTGAAGAAAATGTCTTTAATGCCTTCAGGAAGCAACATGAAGTGTGAAGAAGCTCCTGTTCTGCTTCTCTGGCTCTGTAGGAGCCTGCAGGAATGCAGTCTGTCCTTTAACCCAGTAGATCAGTGTGTGACACAACCCAGATGATAACTTGACGTCTACACACCCAAGCAGCCAACCAGCTGACTGACTGGGAAACGAAACTCCGATGACAGAGCTGGAAAACGAAACTTATTTAGCAAACAAAACAAAACAAAACAAAACAAAACAAAACAAAAACCATTTAATAAAGTTTATCACCCTCGTGTACAGATGTTATGTTTTGTTATGGACATGTGAATTCATGTATTTTATTCTTGTTACAGAATAGAGGAGGCTGAGTAACATGTTTTAGTGTTAGATGATGTATTTTGTTATATATTTTAAGTGTTTTTCATTTTGATTTCATGCTAATGCTCACTGCTAGCGTGCTGCACAATGCAGCGTTCAAGTGCGACATTAAGTTCCTGTTATTAGAGGCTTTCACTTTCAAGTGTAATAATAATAATAATAATCATAATAATCATAGTAGTAGTAGTAGTAGTAGTCATCCACCTTGTGTTGTTTTTAGTGTACATTAACGCTTTATTTACTGACGGTGATTAACAATTTACTTATTCATAAATTTTCTTTCTTTCTTTCTTTCTTTCTTTTTTTTAAATGTCTTACTTGCTTAATTTACTTACTTTCTGAGTAATCCTTGTAATTTGAAGTGCCTTGACAAAACAATTTCACTCAGGAATCACTAAAGTGTCTATCTATCTATCTATCTATCTATCTATCTATCTATCTATCTATCTATCTATCTACTACTACTAATAATAATAATAAACAGAAGACTTGATAACAAATAGGCCTAAAAAACCCAGATATTCCTGTGTTTATAGTGTTTTTTTTTTTCATACACAATGAATCTTTTGTGTTACTTTTAATGTGAAAACTCAACACAAATCACTGTAGAAATAGAAATAACCTTATAAATAAACAAATAAAACAAAAAGAATCACAATAATACAGCCATGGAGCTAACAAACAAACAAACAAACAAACAAACAAACTGGATTTATTATTGCAGTCCCAGAAATAACATGTGAGATTTTATTTAATGATGTTTTATTTTAAAATATCACAATAAACATCATTGAAATAAACATTTCATTATTATTATTATAGCTATGATGTTTGGGTCAATTATTTTAGAAATACAATAGCTACTCTTTATTGGTTTATTTTTATAAATGGACATTTTCCTGATTCTTCTTCTCCAGCAGTGTTGGTGTGGATTGTGGCGCCCCCTGGCGGAATAATTTGGAAAATGAATTTTCACATTAGAAGTTGCAAGAGCAAAAGGCACAGAAAATGATTTCTTTATTAAAGGATAGCACTGGTTAAATAAAGGCTTAGCCATTCTGTTGTGTATTTATATATTTTAGGGTAATATTGACAAAAAATAGATATAGATATATGGATAAATCAATGAACAATAAAAGCTACACTTCAGATGATTCTGAGTGTGTTTAACTTTTACACCAGCCGTTAGAGCAGGACAGCACCTTCAGCAGAGATCACTGTTTCTGTTAGACTTCTTATTATCTGAGGATTTGATTGATATTAAAAAAATAGTGTTTATATTAAACTAAACTTCTTAAAAGTTCTTAAAATAGTATGATCTACGCAGATCATTAAATTATTCAGAAACACCTGCTTTATATCTTACTACAAACATCAATGAATCCAAAAAATGCATTAAAAAAATGAATCCTTTATGTTACTTTTAATGCAAAAGCTCAACACAAATCATTGTACAGCAACAAATAAACTTCACAACAAAAAGAATCAGAATAATACAGCCATGGAGCTCAAACAAACAAACAAACAAACAAACAAACAAACAAGCAAACAAACATCCCAGAAATAAAGTGTAAGACTTTATTTGATCATGTTTTACTTAAAATATCACTATAAACATCATTTAAAATAAACATTTCTTCACCATTATTATTATTATTATTATTATTATTATTATTATTATTATTGTTATTGTTGTTGTTGTTGTTGTTGTTGTTGTTGTGATAGCTATGAGGTTTGGGCCAATTATTTTAGAAATAAAAAAGTAAAATCCAAAAAAGTACATTTTTGGAATAATAATTGAAAAACAAAAAATAATAATTAAGAGGAATTTTCAGGAATATTGTGAAAGAGTATTAAAGAGAAAGCTGCGCGTCATGGCGTCCTAACCTGATGACCCGGAAGTAGAACCAGTGCAACCTGCAGGCGCGCTTGAACGCTGCTCGTGTTGACGCGCCCCACGCTGATGCTCTTATCTCTGCTATGCTAATGACTTAGCATTAAAGTTAGCGGTGTTGTGTGTGTGAGATCAAATGCAGAACATTTAACAGCAGGTGTGTGCAGCAGGTGATGGAGTAAAAGTGAAAGATGCGAGTTTTATGAGCGCAGTTTAGTTCAGAAGGAGTCCTGAGCTGAGCTGATTAGCTGAAGTGCTAACTAGCTTAGCTGAAGTTCATCAGTGTGTTACAGTGAAAGGTACAATTTCATTTTAATTTTAATAACAACAACAATGTGAGCAGTACAGCAGCAGCTTTATATCACATCTGGCATAAATGTAAAAATGCAGCTTAAAGTCTTTGACACTATGAATAAAAATATTAAAGTAAATATTGAAGAGAAAAAAAAATAATCAAAGAATAAAATGAGAAAAATAAACTTAAAATATGTTGTTTAATAAGAAGTGAAATGTTGTAATAGCGTAAAGTGAGATGAATAAATTTTATATTATACTAAATTTATACTCAGAATATCTGCATGCTTTATGATTATATGAATCAGTAATGAACTAAAGCTTTTTATTTCATAGAAAAGGATTAAAATGGATAAATATTACACTCTTAGACACATCAGTAAACAGTTTACCTCCCTGTTTACTGTGGAAGCGTTTATAGAAAAAATAGATATTAATGGAGTAAAGTTGAAAGTGTGAAGCTGTCATTCAGAAAAAATTAGGTTTGAATTAATCAGTTCATCAGATTTCCTAAGAATTTATTTTTGCTGCTTTGAAAAGCCGTTAATCCAGATATAATCATACGAACAGTCACAGAACGGCTGTGTAATTAATTATACATTAAACTGTTTGATATTGAATATGGAGCAGTTGGTTTGGTTTTGCTTTGTTTTGCAGCTGAGATGGAGAACTACAGGAAGGCGGGCGTGGTCGAGCAGCCGTGTCTCTGCCCGTTTAATGACCTCCTCTGTGACGGCGCTCCCGTGGTCCGGGTTCGAGACGGCAGCAAAATCCGCAACCTGATGAGGTTCGCTCAGAGCCGGATGGAGAGCCGGGTGGAGAAGCCGCCAGAGAGCGTCGGAGAGGAAGCGGAACCGAGCGCCGAATCACAGCTGTGCCGTCAGATCGTGTTCACGGGCGTCGGTCCGAGCGTCTCGAAGGCCATCACGTGTGTGGAGATCCTGAAGCGGCGCGTTGGGAGGCTGCACCAGATCACGCGGCTGGTCTACAGCTCGCTGCAGGAGACGTGGGAGCCGCTGGAGCCGAGCGCCGGCCTCGACAGCATCACCGTGACCCGGAACATCCCCGCCATCTGGGTGCTGCTCTCCAGAGACCCGCTGGACTCGAACACGGCCGGATACCAGGCGCCCGGGAGCTTCGACGCGCTGTGGGTGCAGGCCGCCGCTAAAGAGGAGCGAGAGAATCAGAGGAGGAAGAGCGGAGGAAGAGGAGGAGGAAGTGGAAGAGGAAAAGGACCACGCAGACAGACGACGCGCCCCAGAGACGAACGGAAAACTTCAGGACAAGCATCAGGAGCGCACTGAGGCTACCAACACCAGGCTTTACCAAAACAGGCGGAGCTTAAGTTGACCATGACCGGCCAATCAGGAAGGAGATTTTACATCATCACAGTAATAGCTGATTATCTCGCTTGTTAGTGAATTCGGCTATCAGATAGCTCATGCTGGAGAAGTAACGTCTCTGAGCTGTTACACAGAATCGAATGATCATGAGCCTCACACTGAGCTAAAGAAATGCAAATAAAATTAATGCGTGGTGATGTCATGATCAGGGTTAACTTCATTTAAGCTCCGCCCCCATGCAGAAACATCAGCATATTTAAATCAGGACATTAGAGAGGTTTTGGCTGAACGGGGTATAAACTAATAATTTTTCTTTTTAAAGAGTTTTTTTTTTAATTTATTATTTCAGAATTAAGTGACGTTTTTCTTTATTTCTTTGTGTTTTAGTTTTCAGGGGGTTTAATTGACATGACAAACATCGTCATACTTCTTTTTCCAAAGAATAACGAAATAAAATTTGAGAGTTTTAAAGTCTGTAAAGACGGAAAACAATGAAAAATGCTAACAGAGAATAATTATACTTTAAGTATTTTGTCTTCCTTAAAAGTGTGAAGATTGAGCAGGTTTAAATCAGACTAAAGCGCAGTTTCTTGTTTATTTTCATCTTTATTTCAGCTATTAAAGACTTAAATAAATGTAAATGTATAAATAAATTGCCTTGTGTGTAAAATATTCCTATTTTTATCTGAAATAAAAGAGATCATTGCAGAATTTCTTTTCGCTTTGGCCTTTTTTTTTTTCACTTGGGTTTGCGGTTCACTCGATGTAATCCACATCCAGAAACTTTATTTATGTAAATACATTAGTAAACAGTTTACAGTTTGTAAAGCACAAGACATTTTGCACGAGACTTTGGTTCTTTCACACTGTGGGAACAGTTCAGCTCATGGTTTAAATGCGGATCTCGACGCTGATTATATGGAATTGTCATTAAAGGAAGATTTCTTTAAATATTTCTGTTTCTGTTCTAAGGGATTCGTTTAATGTCTGATCAGCTTCAGGAGGCCAGACCTTCCCTTTCCTGTTTTCCTTTGAAGAAGAAGAATAATAATAATAATAATAATAATAATAATAATAATGAATTTGAATCATTTCAGTCCATTCATTTAAATGATTCATTCAGATTTGTTCTCCCAACTGTGCAGCCTGATCATGGAGCTTTCTGAGACGGACAACAAATAACTTGAGTCGTGTAAAATAGCTAATCGTTGTTACTCTCGCACGCACTGAAACTCTGGAAATCTCCAGCTTGGACACAATGAGCTGAAATGATCCGTTAAATGAGAGAAGAGCGAGTCTCTGTGATGTCCAGTAGGACTGACTGATTCAACTGATTCTCTGAACAAAAGAGGAGTGAATTTCAGTCATAACAGAAAGGATTCACTGATTCAGCTGATTCGCTGATTCACGAGAGCAGTAACAGATCCCAGTCACGAATGATCCACTGAACGAGAGAGAAACTTGGTCATGACCAAAAGGATTCACCAATTCAACTGATTCACTTAATGAAAGTGGAACTATTCTCGATCATGATTGAAGAGATTCACTGACTTACCTGATTCAGTTACTGAAAAAAGGAATGATTCTTGGTCATGACTGAAATGATTCATTGAATCAACTGAAAATCATAACCGAAAGGATTAATCAATTCAGATGTTTCACTGAATGAGAGAGGAGTGAGTCTTGGTCCTGACCAAAAAGATTCACTGATTCAAGTGATTCACTTAATGAGAAAGGAGCCAAACTCAGTCATAATTGAAAAGATTCACTGATTCAACAGATTTGGTGAATGAGAAAGGAGCTAAACTCAGTCATGACCGAAAAGATTCACTGATTCAACTGATTCACTTAATGGAAAGGAGTCAAACTCAGTCATAACCAAAAAGATTCACTGATTCAACTGATTCAGTGAATGAGAAAGGAGCAAAGCTCAGTCATGACTGAAAAGATTCACTGATTCAACTGATTTCAACAAATTCGGAACAGACTGTTGCAAATACGAATCACAATTCACAGTGTACTCACAATACAATGCCCAGATGTTTAAAAAAAAAGAAGATAAACATGTAACATAAACCCACATTAATCTGTGTTTGGTAATGATGAAGGCGGTTGTGTATGCGTATAGAAATGTAGTGCTTTGGCTTTGGCACATTTTAATTTTGTGGCTCCTTCAAAATGGCCGAATATTTTCCAACCTAAATATAATCTAATCTAAGCTAATTAAAGGACGAGGCATCATTCATTCATGTAGTGAAGTGAAATACTAAGAAGCAGCAGGAAGGATTGAATGCACTCCTTCACAGTGAAAATGGAGATGATGAGACCAGATTAAATCTGCTCCAGGTTTCCGCTCTGAGACGTCTGATTCGTCTCAGCGGGTTACGATTAAGATCTGAAACTGGGGCTGTTTCACTTCACCACACTGTAACCGCAATTATTTTTGTGTGGTTCGATGGATTATAAAAAAGGGTTTTCTTCTGCAGAGACAGTACACAATCTCCTTGTGCTTCTCTCTGGATTTTATGCAAAACTGTGAAAATTCTAAAGTTTGAAAGTCAAATGTGTACGATTGTTTACGTGAGCTGGAGGATGGACACACACACACACACACACACACACACACACACACGACCTATGCGTTCAGTCTGGAGGATCGGGGTGTGTTGCGGCTGCGCTGGCAGGTAAACGCTTTTCTTCTTCTTCTTCTTCTTCTTAATGTTAATATTGTTATTATTTAAAACTCAAATGTGTTTGTAACTTCAATTTGATTCTGTGATTCAATTCGATTTTATGACATTGATTCAGTGTTCGGATTAACAGTGTACGATTATACGCTTAAAAACAATTTTAGTATGTTCTTGTCACTGGGGCGTGTCCCTCAAGGGTACGCCTTTGGTCCTGTTTAATTTAAAAATATATATATTTTAAAATTAAGTTATGTAAATGAACTTTTAGGAATGCTGTTGTACTGTTTTTAGGGCTACGTTTGTGCTACTGTGCAGGATGTTTTATTCCGAGAGCGTCGTATTTGATTGAATCAGGGCTGAAAATGTAACGATAAAGAGACAGCGAAGTGTTTTAAAGATGCAGTAAAAGTTTGGTGTAATGTTAATGGTGTGATTATTTTCCTTTTCAAACTCATACGTCGTTACGCCCCTAAACATGACGGCCCCATGAAGTTAGGTGAACTTTTTTTTTCTCTTTAACTCCAATTGTCATGACAAGTTTTGGATGTTGCTTTGAAAGTTTATAAGTTAAACTTAAAGTAATCTATTGTCTTGACTTGACTTTGAGTTGAAACAAAGTTTTTTAAGGCAGCAGGTGAACTTTTGTTTCTATGTTTAACCAACTTGTCTTACAATGTGCACATTTTGTGGCTTATCCCACAGTCCAGTGGTTTGTGTGTGCCATTAGGCAGATCTGTGTAATCGTTAAGCAGTTATTCTGTAGAATCTGAAAAATTAAATAAATAAAAAATAAACAAATGAATAAAAATTCAAATGCATTTAGATCTCCCTATTTTGCAGTTCTTTTGGATTCATACTATATTATACTATAATCCTGTACTTTTCTTGTAGGCATTTTAGTCTTGTAGATTATTTAATTTGCTCATAACTAGGCGTGTGCTGATTATTTTTTTATACTACGATATTAAATACACAAAAGTTTATTATCACAGAAATAATAAACTTTGTGTACAGAGGAAAGGGAAAGGCAAGCTAACACTTTTGTTAAGCAGATCAGAGTTCAATGCAAAACAAGTCAAACACACAAAGGTGAAGATTTCAAAGGATTTCTCTTTAAAATTGCACAAATTTAATAATATGGTCAGCTGTAATACAGTTACTCAGAACTGCCACAAAGCCCGATACGACGCTTTTACAAAGACAGAAAAAAAGCTTACTTTTGTGTTTGATTTTATCCTGTTCTGTATATTCTACATACAAAATAAATAAATAAATATAGTATAAATATGCATATACATATTTAAAGACTATTTTCATCATTAAAAATAAACCAGTTCAGAAATGGCCAAAAATTAAATAGGACTTATTTTTTTATTTCTTTATCTTTTTTTTCCAAATTAAAAATAGATTGAAAAACAAATGTGACAGTAATAATTGTAAAAACATTTTTAATATAGACAAAATTTACTTCTAATACAGTAATAACTGCTAATAAATGCTTGGGTTAGCAATTTATTAGCACTAAGTTGTTTTATTTGTTTTCTTAGATAATTAAAAATAGATAGATAGAAGGAAAAATATCTTGAATACAAACATTATAACTTTTTTACAACTGTAATAATTTAAAGTAATAATTTTAGAAGATTTAAGTCTTTATTTACTTGATAAATACTTTTCAAAAATTTAATGTCAAGATGCACATTAAATAATTTTATATTAATCTGATAATTTTACAAGTAATTTTATATCCTAGAAATACTACATAGTCAATGTGTTTTATCTATCTATCTATCTATCTATCTGTCTGTCTATCTATCTATCTACCTATCTATCTATCTATCTATCTGTCTGTCTGTCTGTCTATCTATCTATCTATCTATCTATCTATCTGTCTATCTATCTATCTACCTATCTATCTATCTATCTATCTATCTGTCTGTCTGTCTGTCTATCTATCTATCTATTTTGCAGGAATAATTTTCAGATAATAGTTCAGTAGAAAGAAAAATCAGCCTTAAAACCAAAACCACAGAAAAGTTTATTCCAGGTGGAAAAACACAGCAGCTCATGTGTGTAGAAAATGCAAACGATCTCTGCCATTTACAAATTTGCTACACGCACACCCGCACACACACACACACACACCGATTATATCCAGTGACACGCAAATCTGGTACGTGACTTCACCACTTGCTATTTTGTGTCATGTGATTGTGATTAGCATAACCCTTTTTGGAGGCTAAGAACCCTTAATTATTAATTAACCCTTGAAGAACCCTATTTTAAGAGAGTACCAAATACCAAGATAGCTGAATGTTAAACACCAGACAGGTTCTAGGTATTAAGAAGAAAATAATTATATATACATTATTGAAGAAAATGATTGACATTAAAATAAAAAAAAAAAGAAATGATGGGTTGCTTAAAGGTTCATTAGATAATTAAGGGTTGTTAGCTTCTAAAAAGCTTCTACCTTGGACCCTTTCTGATTTATAGAACCTTTAGGGTTCTCTTTAAAGGTTCATATCAAGGGTTCCTCGTATAGTTAAAGGGTCTTAGCATCCTAAAAGGATTCTACTTGGAACCTGTTCTGATAGAGAAACATTTATTGTAGGGTTCTACCCAGGACCATTACAACTACAGAACTGAAGGTTCTACTTGAAACGCTTTCCGATGGAGAAAAACTTTGTTGTAGGGTTCTAGTAGTTATAATACATGGAACTTTAATTGTTCCTTCAGAGGAACAACCAGAACCCAGATATAGAACCCACTTAAGAAGTCACACTTTAGAACCCACATTTATTTTATTATTATTATTATTATTATTTTAAAGTAGAGCATTTTTAGGAAGCCAAAGGAGCTCATTTAGGAGTTCTTCTCAAGGGTTCTTTGTTGTAGGGTCCTACCTAAAACCTTCCCAGGGGAGAGAGGGGGAACCCTTAATTAATGTACAACTTTTTTTCAATTTTATTTTATTTTATTTTATTTATTTATTTATTTTTAGGAAAAAGAGCTCTTCAAGTGTTCTTCATATAGTTAAAGGTTCTTAGCTATCTTTCTGATAGAGAAATGTTTTGCTGTAGGGCTCTACATGGAACCTGTAAGAGTTCCCCCCAAGAGCTAAAGAACACGTTAGTTTAGTAATCTAATGCAAAGGTGCTAAAATGAAAAATTAAAAGAAAATAAAAGAAATGTGAATGTGTGTTTCTGTCTTGTTCTACAGCTCTGCAGATATCTCAGAGTCCTGAGTTTAACGATTCCGGCCCGTTAGAAGCACCTGGTTCTGCTGTTTAATCATGCTGCCCATCATACTTATTATGTCGATTTTATGTCAAGGTAAGTCACTCTGTGGTTCTTCATCACTTCTTCCATGTGTTCCAGTCATGTTTCAGCATGCCCTAAACACATAACATGTTCTTGTTCTGAAATTTAGAGATTGGGAAACTCCAACTCCAATCTACGCTAATAAGCAAGTGTGTTTGATTTTAACAGGTCACGCTGTTGACTACGGTACGGACTTTGTCACGGCGTTTCCAGAGAACCTTGCTTACTACTTTCCAGTAGAGCTCTCCCTCAAACTGAAAATCACCACCTTTCTCCCTACCACTGATGTTACAATCATCATGAATGGTGTAATTATCAACCGAATGATCACCAACATCCCGCAGGTGTTTGATGTGAATATTCCTGGCGCAGAGGTGAATCAATTAGGTGTCTCCAATAATTCGATCAGAATCATCAGCGACAAGAATATCACTGTGCTTTCCATCAACAAGCGAGGAGACAGCATACAGACCAATGTTGTTCCACCTACAACACGTCTGGGAGTGCAATATCTGGTCCCTTCCCCTAATTACACCGAGCTCGCTCTCCAGCTGAACACCTATAATCCCTCCAACTTCATCGACTCGACCACTGTGCCGATGGATTTCAGTTACAGACTCATCATTATTAATGCAGAAGAGGTTGAGAACAGTGTCACAGTGACCCAAAAATTACCTGATGGGGATGAAGTTACTACGATGAAACTAGACCCTTTTGCGCTGACCCAGCTGCCAAGCAGCAGTTTCTGGTTTAAAGTCTCATCTACTGCAAAAGTGGCCGTGATCCTTACCAATCCGTGTATGGACACCCAAAATTGCAGGTGTAACATGGTTGCACACCAACTCCGACCCACTGACTTTCTGGGAACTGAATTCATCTTCCCTCCCATCAACACCACTGTCAAACACCTTTTTGTAACCTCAGCCAAACGCGTTGACCTCAGCTCTGGCTCTGAGACCAAGACTGTTGAGCCTGGTTCCATAAGAATGCTTCCTTTTCTCCCTGGTCTAGACACTGGAAACCCAAGCCTCACAACATCGCAGCCAGCGTCACTCAGAGTAATCCAACCTGGCCTCATAATCGATCTGCTCCCGAAAACAATGTTTTCTGGCTGCTACTTGGTACACAGAACCACACAGACCCAATCTCAGGCTTTAATCATAGTTGAAACTGGGCAAAAAAATGATGTCCACATGGGCCCTGATCCTCTCAGTGGTGCAACCTGGAACGATATCAGTGATGCAGCATACTCATGGGCTTTAATAGACCTGGATAGATGTAAGTCATGCGTCATTTGGCATCCTACCTCGCAAATTGCAGTGTATGTCTTTGAGACTTCGTTGACGGGGGTGAGATACGGAGGTCCGGCAATTTCTGTAAACGACATTCCAGGTAAAGTCCTGCTTGAAGTCGTGCAGACTATAAAAACTATCAGCAGCAGTGGTATCTGATATGATAATGTCATAACTGTGCATTAAACTGTGCTTATTTGCTCCACAGACCCCAATGGTTGTGTTGTGGTTCCCATAGAATTTGAACTTGTTAACATCACGTTGAGCTGGCAGGCATCTCGGGCTCACTGCATCAGTAAAGGCATGGTGCTGGCGAGTCCCAACATCAACTATACACAAAACAAAATGGTAGCTGCACTTAACAACATGAATGCGGAAGGTGTTGCGTGGCTTGGCCTGCGACGCAGCCTCGTCAGTTCTGAGTGGTACTGGCATAGCAACGTCAATTTCAAATTTGCCAACTGGGACAACAACCAACCAATGAGCGGCCTGTGTGTATCCATGAGGATGGAACCGGATGGGAATTTCACATGGAGCAGCGTGCGCTGCTGCACGCCCATGCTGCCCCTGTGTGCCCGAGAAATGGTAATCATGGGCACCATCAACGATTTTAGTAATAACTTGCTTTAGCCAAGCACCACCACCAGTTCAGGCCCAACCACCAGCCCGTCAACCATCTAATCATCGACGACAGCTAAATTATCCTCACTTCATTTCATTCATTGTTAAAATGCAACCTACCTGTTTAGAAGTAGAAAAATATAATTGGCTCAAACTGTTAATCAAATAACCTACAGCATGTGCTTTCATTTGCTTCAAACTTTGGGCTATAAACTATTTAACCTGAGCAACATGTATGCTAACGATGATGACACAACAGTCCATTAGATGGATGGTACTCGTCTTATTAGCGTAGTGCATTGCTAGTCAGTTATTTTAACTCTCTATAATAGTGCTACTCTAATAGAAATTTAAAGATTGCTGCTTGGTAACTTAATAGCTTTCGTAGCAGCTGCTGCTAACACCTAGCCATTTCCGACATAGACAGCAGGGCATTGGACATTTCTGTTTGGACAAAGTGGATGAAATCAGATGGCATTGCATTCGACTATCTGCTATAATATCTCTTTCAGTAATAGCTACATTTCTCAATGCCTATAGCTCCATGCAAATAAATATTGCAATCATATTATTTATTCAACTAAATGAATTCTCATTACAATTATTCTAAGTATATTATACGTGAATGGAAACTTAGCTTTACCTGTATCCTGTAAATATACATTCTATACGTACAGTATATTATTATATGCACATGTAGGTGTAATGCAGTTCTGTAGCATATTAAATGCAATGTACTTATATTTTAACACTTCAGATATAATCCATTTGGCTTATTACTGTAGCCGTAGCTTATATTAAAAATGTCTTTATCTGTCCTCACTGTCTCTTAAAGAATATGTATGCTGTAATAAAGATGAATAAATATATAATATAATAATAAATAATGTATGGGCAATTTGTCACACACTCACCTAAAACATGACAATAAAATTCAGGTAAATATTTTATTAGTTATGAAAGCGGGACAGAGTTACTTTAAACTAGTGCAATCACACACACACACTTTAAAGAGGAAGTGTGTATTTTTAAGCAGTACTTTCATCATATCATATCATATGGTTTAAGAAATACACATGGCCAGGGTATTTATACACATTTATACACATAAGAAATCCATCTCATCCAAAATCCAAAAAGCATGTCAGACAAACTTGGCAGAGATGAACATGAATTAAAATTAATAATAATAATAATAATAATAATAATAATAATAATAATAAATCCTATAGCAAAAAGAAGGATCAAAAGCATGAAGCTAGAATGTGATTGTGCAAAATGGCAAGTCAGGGAACTGGCAAAGGCAGAAACAAGCAGGCTTAAGCCTTATTCCGACTGGATTAGTTTTCCACATGGAGGTGTGTAATGTAAATATTAGCAGCATATTTCTGGGATTTTATTTCCATTATGTGAGTGTACACGCTTCTGGAAGATATAAAACGAGCAGTAGAAATAACTCCAGGTTTTATATATGTATCACATGTGAATAGACATGCTGGTAAAGTGGTGTTATATCCTGTGGGAAAAGAGGTTCTGTACTGTTTCTTTGGGTATAAAGACACTCTGGGAAGCACACGCTCTTTTCTATCGTCTCCCACTGAAACCAAACATCGACCGAGTTTAAAACACAGAGCAATAAAAATATAGACGACGTGGACATGGACGTGTCAGAGAAGCGACGCTTTGGGGGGGTTTCAGGGAAGTTGTTGATTTCCTACCACAGGTACAGACTACAGACAGGTTATGGTCATGTGACCTGCTAATCATCATGCGTAACTTGCCATGACCACGCCCCCTACAGCATGCACGTGAAACATAATAAAGTACAGGACAGAACAATCTGTTAAAATGAGGCGTATGCTGTACGCATGGAATTTGTAGAGTGATGAACATGCGTACATGGTGAATTTTGTGATTTATGTGATTTTTTTTATACTTATTATGTTTTTCTATTATAACATAACGTAATTTACCATTCATACTGTTATCCACTCAATAGCTTCTGCACATATTCACTGCCCATAGCCTTGTTATTTAGTTATTAACTGTATGTACAGTGTAGATTATACAATAAACTTCTATCTATCTATCTATCTATCTATAGCCTGTGATTTGAGAATCGATCAGAAAAACAAAAATGAGAAATTCAATAAAAAATTTAAATATAGTACAATCATGATCTTTTAGATTTGTTACAAGCACTTTGGAGACCTAAGTAAAAAAATTCTAAGGAGTAAAAAGTTTGAGTTTATTAGTGGGAAATTAATTAGTACAAGTAAGAATACAATTATTATTATTTTATGAAACTATTCTCAGGTGTATATCATAATTATGACGTAGCCTACTTTCCAGACCTTTACACAGAAAACTCTGCACAAAAGTAATGATCAAAAACATGTTGATATTTGTAAACAATATGGAAACCACATGCCAATCAATCCTAGAGGGGCGGAGCTTTTTTAATCAAGCAGGTGATTGGTTTAATGGGTTCTCACTAAACATGAAAGCTATATTTACGACACGTTTGGGAGAAAAGCATACTGAGAGCGAGAAACATCATTTAGATGATTGACTCAGACTTTTGGACCCAACATGCCATTTAATGAACAAACTTCCCAGCACTCCCAGGAAGAGAAGCAATTTAACGGCTAACGCTAACCCAAGCAGCAGCGGTATGGTTAGAGCATCATCACTGTTGCTGTTGTTCTTGGACTTTTCTGGACGTGGGGGCAGAATGTAGACCGTAGCCTGGTCGTTGCCGAGAGGGTTGGATGCTGTGCAGGTGTACTGCCCCCCCGGCTGGATGTCCAGGAGGTGGCTGGTGGTTCTGTGGCGATCCGGAGCTTCCTGTGGGAGCGGGGCCGCTTCGTTATCCGCATCGAGAACTTCGTCTAAACCCGTCCACTGAACATCAGGTAGAGGAGACCCCTGAACCTGACACAGGGCTTTGAGACTTGTGTCTACGCTGCCCCCTACAGACAAGCTTAAGATCCGTGGTGGAGCTGGACGGAAACAAATACACATCAACACAGAGCAAACAAAAACAAGACGTTTCCAAAAAGTCTTTAACACACAATTGACACACGTTAAACTAAAGCTAATAAACTTTTTATATGGAGCCCTGGAGAGGCTGCTAACAGAATCGTTTTTATTTTGCGTGATGTAATTTTGTTTCATCGTGGAAAAAAATTAAGGAACCGAAATTGTACTCTGTGTCCACAATTTATTTTATTTATTTTATTCATGCTCTCTAGTTCAAGCTGTCTAATGAATGCCCATGTTTTGGTTAATTCAAACAGTGTGCCTGACAATAAAATTAATTTCATTACATACTTTACATTACATAATATGTATATTACTAATATGTATACTGTTTTTTTTTTTAATAACAAAATCGTTCATGGTTGGTGACTTCAGCACCCACTTTAACTTTACTCAGGTTGGCTACATTAATATATATCTAGCTAGCCAATAAAAATGTCAAGTGAAGCAGAACTTTATGTTTGATTCAACTTCAACATAACTATAGCTAATGATTTTCTAAACAACTAACTAATTTTAACATTACTCAGAATATATATATATATATATATATATATATATATAAAGAATAAATCTCTATGAGGACCTGTCATAAGTTCTCGTTACCTTCCACTCGGAGCCGTGTGCCCATTTTGTTCTCGTAGTTGGCGTGCGGTTGGTCCGGCAGCTCGACGCTGCAGTAGTAGCGCCCGTTGTCCTGCAGGCTGGTGCTGCTGATGCGCAGAGTCAGGTCGTGCTCTCGGTGGTTTCCCTCCAGCCGGTATCGCTGGTCCTGGTCCGGTCCGGTCTCACACAGCTGGCTGCCGTTGAGGCTGGAGCAATGGAAGAGCACGGTGCTGGCGCGGGCGTGGCCCAGACGCCACACCACGTTCATGGAGGAGTGCAGGGTGTGCGCGGGGTGTGTGAAGGAGCAGGGCAGCACTGCAGGGTAACCCTCGATGGTTCGCACCTCTGGGGAAACCTGAATGGACCAGGCGTCATCGTAGGCCGAAAAAGCTAGAGATGAAGGAAAAGGACAGTTGCAAAAAAAACAAAAAACAAAAACAAAACAAAAAAAAACACAAAAATAAGCCCATGCTAATAAAACAGGCTAATGATGAATCAGGAAGATCAAACTGCAAAACAATGCTTGATGTAAAAACTGCTAACATTGCTACTTATGAATCAGACGCGTTTTCATTTCCTATGATGAACAGACACATTTGACAAATCTACAGAGCACACACAAATATGAGCTGAAATGAATGCTTCACTCAAAAATCATCACTCTTAAACTTTTATATTTGCCTGAGCTCGAAATGCAGGAAATGCTAATCAAAGATATGCATTCTAATAAGCAATAAACTATGCTAAGGTTCATAATAATAAGCCATAATTACACATTTCTCTGTCTAACTGCTACAGAAACTTGACTTCTCATGGGAATGCTTGATGCAAAAATGCAAACGTTGCTAAAAATTCATTTCATTTGATGCACAATTTACTGATGAAAGCTGCACAAAAACATTAGTAATAATGCTAATAATGAATCAGATTTAGAAATGTTTGCAAAATCTACAAAGTGCACACAAACTTGACTTTGCAAAGACACTTTTATTTTTCTAGTATATTTACTAGTTAGCAATGGTTAGTAATGGTTTGAAATGGTTAGTAATACTTAGTAATGGTTAGTAATGGTTAGTAATGATTTGTAATGGTTTGTAATGGTTAGTAATATTTGTAATGTTTTATAATCATTTGTAATGGTTAGTAATGGTTAGTACTGGTTAATAATGGTTTAAAATGGTTAGTAATGGTTTGAAATGGTTAGTAATGGTTAGTAATGGTTAGTAGTGGTTTGAAATGGTTAGTAATGGTTAGTAATAGTTTGAAATGGTTAGTAATGGTTAGTAATGGTTTGAAATGGTTAGTCATGCTCGGTAATGGTTTGAAATGGTACAACCTAATGGTTTAACATGTGTTCCACTGAAGTTTAATGGTCCCTGATGGTGAATGTGTGCTAAAACGCTGTGGTTTAATGGAATTAATGGAGTTTTGAGATATTCAGTTCTGTAATGGAAAACAAAAAAAGGACAGATACTGTATATAACTAGCATGAATGTATTTCTAGATAGAACTTACAAATATTCCATCCTGGATCTGGATTAGTTCTTTATGGGAAAATGAGTTTAATGGAAACCATTAGGCCAATTCCCATTAGTAAGAGAATGGTTTTTTTCCAGCAGATTACAGTAGAATAACTCTAATCACTTGATCAGCTCATTTTCTTGACATTTATTTGTTCAAACACCTGAGATCCACATGATCAGCATCCTACAGTTGAATTAAAAATTGTTCTTACCTGAGAAGCTGATCAGGAGTAGTGTTACGGTGAAGCGCAGGACGTCCATGACCGAGTCGCACGGTTCCTCTAGCGGCTGGAAACAAGTGCTGAGTCTTTAAACACAGATGGTCAACATCTCTGACTCACGGTCACACGACACACAGCCAGAGAACACACTGAGCTTTGTCCAAAACTAAGTACATCCATTTTACATTAAACTGTTCATATCCTGGAGCCACGGTTTTAAAAAATATTATTTATATGCATTTTTGTATTATTCCTGAAGGTCCATGAAACACTACTCATTAATATTCATAAAGACAACTGGAACTAGCTTGTTTCATGGACGTTCAAGGTCATTAAATGTAACTATCAATGGATAAAAAGTATAATGTGTCTAATAGTAAGAATCTGAGGTAAATTGGTGTGGTGCAAGAGGAATAAAACACTTGGGGACATGCTGTTACAGGAAAATAATCAACTTCAAGGTGGTAACAGTAACTCCGCTTCATCACACCGCCGTATCAGTTTTATTCCGTAATTAATCAACAACTTCTGACGTATCAGAATCCAGAACTGAACAGTACTGTGGTATATTTGTTAACCAACAACCATTTCAAAGAAGGCAGAAATATTTTTTACACATCTGTGTAACCTGTTGATGTTTAAAACCAGAGCAGAAATTTGGTGATCCATTATTTAATGTAATGAAAGCGTGAGATAAATCAACTGTGAGCAGACAGACAGACAGACAGACAGACAGATAAATAGATGCTTCATGCCAGATGCTTCTCTGCCTCTGTGTCTTGTCTATTTTTAAGCTCACTTCTGTTTTCTGGAGAACAAATTTGTTTCTTCCTGTTCATAGCGAGCACGCTCACTGCTCTCCTCAACCCCCTACTCAATCACCATGACAACACACACAATGCAACACCTACAGGAAGGAAACGATTCTGTTCCTTTCCTTTTTAAAATTTTCTTTATTTATTGACAAAACAAATGGAAAATGCAGTCACTGCTCCTAAAAATGCACATAAAATATAGAACTATTACAAAACTCACATATAAGTATTATATAAGTATTAAAATATGGAAAGTGTCCATGAAAGGAGCCAGTGTCTCAAATTTTCTCTAACTTTAAAATCTTTCAGTAATTTGCTTTAGAATTTTAGAAAGTACAGTGCCCTCCAGAATTTTTGGCACCCTTCATCGATTATATATAAAACAATAAAAGAACACATGCAGTAAGTGGTATTCTGAGCTCAAACATACAGGGACATTGTATAGTTTTAATTAATCATGTTTTTTTTTTTAAACAAACACTTTTTAAGTAGTGAATTTGTTTCTACAAAAAGACGGTTTTGAGCACCTTTACAGTTAACACATCGTGGTGCCTGCCCTGGAGATAAGGTTGGAGACACTTGGAGAGGATCTTGGTCCACTCCTCCATGCAGAACATTTTAATCTCGTTTATATTCTTAGATCTTGCTTTATGAATTTTGCAGAGTATTTATGGAATGATCGCATTTTTGCTGCTTGGTTCCACCAGATAAACCATCCGAGCTGATCTTCAGGGTTTATCCCAAATGGCTTCCTACATATTGTGCGCTACATGACGCATGGAAGAATGGCCTCTACGCCCTGTCAAGTGTGCAATCGGAGTCATACGGGATTCAGATCTCCACCCCGTATATTGGTGTACTAAAAATATAAAAATTATAGCCTCTATATTCCATGTATAGAATCCTACTTGTCTCACTTTTTCACTGTGTATCTGTTTTGACTTGACTCTATGTTGTGCACTATACAGTATGTCTAATATTTCACATTCTGCTTCCTACATCTTATACATGTGCTTTAGAGATAACGGCTTCTGCAGTAGAAGACAAGATGTACATTTCTAACAGGGAGACATGTGGCATTCACACAGTTATTGAAGGAACTCTGAGCTCCAGCTGTCTGATTCTATTCTGAGTGGAATCCCGGGTGTTATTTAAGGTCCTGTTTAACGAGGACCACGACTGACGCGACACAACAAATGGTTACATGAATACATGTTTAGTGCACTCTTGTCATTTTGTGAATTGAATTGTGTATTGAATTCTGGATTGTGATTGGTCAGAAGGTGTTGATTAATTTTCTATAACAGCAGCTCTGACAGTAGCGCAGCTGCAAATCACAGGTTTATATTAATGCTCTCGTTCTGAGCGCTCGTTATCGTTTCTATAGTAACATATCGTTCACAGAGACTTGTATGGAGAACACTTTACATAAGTCTTATGATAAAAGATTAAAAAATGTGTTATTTAACAATGTAAAACTTGTAATTGTTGATATGGTGAAGTTGTATGGAAGGAGTCTCCAGTGTCAGCGGTAAAGCTGTAATTTTAAGTTTTTCAACATCTTCAGGACAGGGGACTTTACGCTTCTTTGTGGTTTCTCGGTATCATGACAAACTGCATTTTGTGTTCTGTTATTAACGTCAGGAGAGAAAAAAAAGTTTTTTTAACTGATATTTATGAATCTGAATATGGATTTTCATGAAATACAACACAGTTTTATGCTTGTATTTACATATTATTCCTACTGACAGGCAAATATCTAGTACATATCTGTGTTATGTGTATTAAAGAGGATGATTTATTGTAGCAAATGAGGGAATATTTACATATTTGGAACCCTGGTGTGTTTGGAATATGAGTATTCATACTATTTCCAAACCATTTGGCTGAATATTCATAATTTTCCAAGTAGCTTTTAAGCTTTAAATCTCACACGCTTTCCAGAACTTTCGACCTGTGCAAGAGTTAAATAAAACTTAAATGAACCCTTTTCAGTTAAGATTATTAGGAGTAAATATCATGAATAATCCAACTAAATAACCCAAATATAATTTAATAATAAATAAATAAATAAATACATCAGTCGAAGACGCTTTATGCTTTGGCCTCAGGTTTAACACTTCAGCATTTTCCTAGCAACGGTTGCTAGCTAACTGCGCATGCGCAGAAGTAAAACTAAAACAGCCTACTAGCCTTTAGCATCAGCCTTTCTTGCCCATATTAGGCTATAAAATAGCCAAGCTATTTTTTATTTATTCAATTTTAGTCCATACAAATTTGATTATGGATGTGAAATTCTGCATAATTGAGCACAGTGACTGATTTCTTTTCCAGAAAGGACATGTTTTTAAGCTTTAGTGTAGCCGTAAACCAGCTACTTTGAGGTTTGCAGTGACGTCACGTACTGACCGAGCGCTTCCAGTGTGTGCTACGTGGTTTAAGCCCCGCCCTCATCCTTATGGCTGTGTCCCAAACGTCACTATATGGAAAACGTAGTGCACTACATAGGGGTAATAGAAGCGTTTAGTTGGATTAAGTGTAGGCTAGTTGCACTTGTAGATTGTGTGAAGCGGTTTAGGCTTTAGCCGGTGTCACGCCCCAGCAAATTTACAGCAGGACTGTGGTTTAGAGAAGAGCATACACACTGACACACACAGCACTTCCAGGACACACACGCACACATACACACACACACACACACACACACTGAAACTCATATAAAATCCTTAACTTTTTTTTTTTAAAGGAACAAAATGTCGCACAGGATTGTTACGACCACATCCACGACTACGACTACGACTACGACTTCAGATGGAGGATTTCTAAACATCGGCTATTGTCGCTCTTTTCCTGGATTATTAAAACTCGCCCAAGTGGTAAGGAAATGGCCTGATTACTGTACTTATCATTATTTATCATTACTTATCATTCCATATCATTACATCAACCTGTCTTTTAAAGTGCATGCATTCCAGAGAAGACACCATTTTTAAAAAAATCCTTTACTGTTTAATGTTTGCTTTATTAATTCTGCAGCCACAAACTTCTCACTTGTGTGAAAAACATATCCTCAGACATTTCCATTCTTAAAGCTGCAGTTCGTAATGTTCAAACTCTTTCTAGACTAATAATACTCATATCATTGTAAAGATGCCCTAGAAAAAAAAAGATGTACAATACGGATATCAAGTGGCTCTCAGTTATTTTGTTCATTTCAGGCTTCGCTTTACATTTTTTCTGGCCCAGAAATGACCCAGTAAAGCATAAAACAACGGATGTTAGCTAGCTAAGCGGTTAACATGACACTCACCCCATGGAGAAAGTGTTACGAAAAGTCTCTTCCAATAAGCACGAGGGTAGTGGTGTTACAACATACATTAGTCAAGGTTAGTCATGATGTATGATCAGATGATCACCACTGACTTTATCGAAATACAGATTAAAATGCCTTTTTGCGTGTTATCGTCTATCCGTTCGTTTGCGGTTTACATCCCTTTCGTGTCAGGCTGTGACTCCGCAAAACTGTAGGTTGTATCTGGCAACTTTCCTCCCTCGCTTGTGAGATGGTGCGTGAAACGCCATCGTCCCATCGTGCTCCTTAACTATCGCTGATTGACAGTAATACTGTCTGCAGCTTGGCTTGGCAGTACAGTTATCTCATTTATACAACTGAGCAGTTGAGGGTTAAAATAGCAGCCCATGCTGACCCCTGTCCACCACCGAAAGCTCCTACAATGAGCACGTGAGCATCAGAACTGGACCATGGAGCAATGGAAGAAGGTGGCCTGGTCTGATGAATCACGTTTTCTTTTACATCATGTGGAAGGCCGGGTGCATGTGTGTTGCTTACCTGGGGAAGAGATGGCACCAGGATGCACTGTGGGAAGAAGGTAAGCTGGTGGAGGCAGTGTGATGTTCTGGGCAATGTTCTGCTGGGAAACCTCGGGTCCTGGCATTCATGTGGATGTTACTTTGACACGTACCACCTACCTAAACATTGTTGCACCCCTTCATGGCAACAGTAATCCCTAATGGCAGTGGCCTCTTTCAGCAGGATAATGTGCCCTGCCACACTGCAAAAATTGTTCAGGAATGGTTTGAGGAACATGACAAAGAGTTCAAGGTGTTGACTTGGCCTCCAAATTCCCCAGATCTCAATCCGATCGAGCATCTGTGGTACGTGCTGGACAAACAAGTCCAATCCATGGAGGCCTCACCTCGCATCTTACAGGACTTAAAGGATCTGCTGCTAACGTCTTGGTGCCAGAAACCACACACACCTTCAGAGGTCTCGTGTAGTCCATGCCTCGACGGATCAGAAAGGTTTTGGAGGCACAAGGGGAACCTACACAATATTAGGCAGGTGGTTTTAATGTTATGGCTGATAAGCGTATATATATTTTGCCTCTGTGTGCCACTTTTCCTCACAGCTGCCCACTCTTTCAGCTCAAAACCACAGCGTGATAAACACTGAGAGTGTGATAATTCATGGAAACTTCGCTCTCAAAATTATTTTTCTAAGAAAGAAGGAAATCTTTTTGGGTTTTTTTTTGTTTTGTTTTATATACGCATATACAACAATGTGTAAAGATTTTGTAATAAATGTTAAACAGTCCATAACAACCGAAAAAACACCATGAAACCATGATAAGTTTCATACCACAAACATTTCAATCTTTAACAGCCCTAGTAAACAGGTAGGAGGTAACCATAGCAACAGTCATATAACAGCAGTCTGTTGATACGAATGAGCAGGAAGCTAGCTCAGAGCTGGGAAGCTAATTAATACAACGACGGTGAATTGATCAGTAAAGTTCAACTATTTCTCAATCCTTTAACTTTACTTACATAACATTACCTGTAATTAATTTTAATAAAATGAAATGATTTATGAAAGACAGAGATCAGATTTTATGCTTATTTATTGCTGATTGACTAAAAATGGTACATTTTGGATCAAGAGACACGACTTGAACTGTCCTTGGCTGTGAGCTTTTACATGTAAAATATTTATTAGAAATAAAACAGTAGCCATAATAATTTCTTCTTTTAAAAATAATTGTAGACCAATAGTTGTGTTTAAGGAACTTGAAGGAACATGAAACACACGGTGTAGGTGTTAATGCATTACAAATGCGTTTGAGTCAGATTATACACCGTGTGTGTGTGTGTGTGTGTGACCATCAGGTGACCCTAATGATCGCCTTCCTGTGTGTCCATTGCGCCCCCGGATGGACAGATTACGATGCGTTTCGCTACTTTGAGGTGGTCACGTTGTGGTTCCTCTTCGCCTTCCTCATCTTCTTCCTCATGTACGTGTTCAGGCTGCAGAGCAAACTCCCCTGCATTAACTGGACGCTGACGGTGAGTGGACATCGGCATTATTCAGGTTAGCCGTACACGTTTGCTTTCAGAGACACGAGTCTGACCACACGTTTTTTTTTTTACGCTGCAGGAGTTTTTTCATTACATCTTGGGCACCATCCTGGTCTTCATCGCCTCCATCGTAGCAGCAGTGCAGAGCTACAGCATCTCTGCTCTCATAGCTGGATCTGTGAGTCATCTGTGTGTTACATACACAAAAAAAAGTCGCATGTCACATCACTGTGCTGCGATAAAACACATACATTTACAGAAAACTTGCAGATTCATATCTGTGGCATATTTTGAAAAAAATCTCATTTGTCAAAAAAAAAAAAAACCTCAGGATTGTAATCAGTACAAGATTTCTTTCTTTCCAAATCAGGACTGGAGTTTTTTATTTCTCCTACAGACCTCGGAGAGCTACTATATATGGATTACATATTTAAAAAATATTTTAATTTATTCATATACTTATATATGGCTTATATATTAAAATAATATTCCTTCATTTCTTTCCACCTAATCATCACATTTTTGGTGGGGAAAAATATTTGTGGTGTCAACAAAATTATAAAGAGCCATTAATAATAAAAACAGGGTTCTTTTGGAAACCAAGCATGGGTTTATGGTATAATAACATTAATCTGAATAACCTTTTTCAGATCTTTTAAAATGTATTTTTGAATTTTTAAGAGTATAGATCATCTCTCTCGCTGTACACACAAGCAGGACTTTTTAAAAATATTTTATTGCAGTTTAAATCTGAGACAAGATCTCAGTACTCAGATTTCCTCATTTTAGAGATTTTAAATTAAACCTACTGCTTGAAGTTTGACGTAAATACTAAAATATATGTAGTTTGACTCGGAGAAACAAATCACCCATTTAAATGGTTTAATGTGAATATTATATATGTGCATATTATAATATCAGAAGTAAAATGATTGACTCCAAATGAAGTTCTGAAAACACCAAAAACAGGAAGAGGAAGTAGAAAGAAAATGTAGAAAGTTAAAGCTAGAGTTGCGGTAAGAGAAGCAGGAACACACACACACACGTTCACACACACACACACGTACACACACACACACACACACACACACTGCAGAAATCCTGCACCACACCTTTTAGTAATACTTCAGTAATAAACGAATATATATACAGTTACATGTGGGAGACAAATGAGGCCTCCACCACGGGCTGTTTACATAAACAACTTAACATAAGATTATTAATTTGCATATATATCAATATAAATATCAGTCCACTTTTACTTCTAATGGTGTTCTACATGTAAAATTACAAATTAAGGGAAAAATATCTGAAAGTTCTAATGTGTATAACTCATTATAACAGTACGCATTACATTTTTAATTAAATCTCAATGGGCCTCATTTATCAAGCTGCATACGAACAGATTTATTCGTAAATTGTTCGTAGGGGCATTTACGCAAGAAATTTGGTATTCATGAAAATCCTGTAAGTTCGGAAAAAATGTTCGTATCCTACTCGTGCTCCTGAGAGCGTGTCAATTCCTGTATAATTGGTGTTACCTCAAGTGATCGGCTTCAGATCGCATAATTTGCGATGAGTTTCTGTGATTTTGTTTGTGGATTATACTGTTTAAATAGCTTATGTATTTCAATCACACACAAATGTAATGAAATGTTTGTGAAACCCAGTCATGTCATATTAATGGCATTAACTAAAGTGAGAGTAAGCCAACACAAATCCATAAATTAAGGTAAATAAGAGCAGTTATTTAATTAAGAAGAAATGCTTGTGTATAACAGGAGGATGTGCTGCAGAGACTGAGACGGAGTGTAAGTCAGCTCCGTTTGCCACGGCTTCTGCTTTTAATGCTAAGCAGCACTTCATTAGAGCCAGCACTAAGTGACTGATAAGTGACCAATCTGGTGTGTCTCAAGCCGCTACGTCCCGTATACTCACTACTGTACTGCGTGCCATCATCCACGTCCTTATGACGTATGCCCTCCAGCTTTTACAACACGGCGTCGGGGAGGATGTGTTGCTGTGTGAGAGATTTTTTTTGCTTCGCTTTGAAAATAACTAACTAACTATCTAACTGAATAAATAAATAACTAAATAAATACATAGCAGTTTCCCACTGTGATGTGCTTGGGGGCCTGGGTACAGTAGATATACGGTATATTTGCTCCGTTTTCATGTCAAACCATTTTCTTTTCGCCTCACTTAATCCACACCTAATTCACCTTCTCTCTAATTTGGCTCCAGATTTTGGTCTTTCAGATGCAGTTGTGCAGCTAAAGAAGAGATATTTTTATTCGTATAGTTGTGAGTCGAAATAACTTTCAGTTCTACCTCTGAGAAGGTCAGTTTTTTTGCAGTTTACTCGGCATTTCAGCTCTGTGAGTCTTGCCTTTTATGGAGTTTTGTGGGCGGCGCCAAATGCAAATCTGCTGTGCCGTGCACACGGCTGGTAATTTACGGGTGATTGACGTTCATCAACATACGTACGTGAATACGAAGAAAAATCATTATTTCTAAAACGTAGTGCGGTCCAGCTTACGCAAATATTTACACACAACTTTACAAAAAAAAATCATAAATGAGTCCCACTGAGAGTCTAAATTATTATCTAAGACAAATTCTTAAGAATAAAACATCTTTTTAAAAATCTTTTACAAGTACAGGAATAGATGTAAAGATACGCATTGAAGCCAAACACCGAGTCTTTTAATGATTTTGTACTTTTAATCCAGTTTCAGTTGGATAGTAAACGAGTACGTTTTCACTGTGTGTGTACGTTTAAAGCAGAGGAAATGGGTGTACAGGAAAACAGAACTTCTCTCAGTTTCCTGTCATCTACACTCCATTGCGTTCTGGAGACACGATCAACGAGTAATCATATAATCTTTTTTTTTTGTAACACAACATGTCAGTTTCATGTATGTGTAGACTGTTGTGCTAATCTTGTGTGTATTTTTTTCCCAGGTTTTTGGCTTTATTGCGACTTTTCTTCTTGCGATCAGTTTATGGATGTCGTACAGCGTCACGTGCGGCTCTCAGCAAACCAGTGAGTTTCCTTCTCTATTTTAGACTCTAGCGATGCAGGTTTTTTGTTTTGTTTTTTTTTTGCTCTCTAGCAGGTTCTGTGATTTATACAGTGATATAAATAATTTTTGCATTAATTTAACTACTTTATTTTTAGAATACATGGATACAACCATTAAACCCGACTGACTCATGAAAGTGAAAACTTTTTTTTAAAACTTTTTTTTTCCATCATATCACCAAATTTCCAATAAAGTACTCTCTATACTTTTTCTCTCTGTGTATTTTTTTTTCTTTTCCTGTTCGTTTTCTTTTTGATTGGTTGATGTGCACATGCACGTTTGCATCATAACTTGTTATTGTTATTATTCATCTTTCTTCCTTTTCGTTCGCTTTTTCTGTCCCTGTCAGAGAAGTGGAGTTAATAGTGGAATTAAAATGTCAATTTCTATTTATATGGTTTAGAAACATCACCAAATAACCACAGCATCAGTGGACAAATGTAAATTATTTTTCAGATGTGCTCTAAACAACAGCAAGAAAACAGCGAGGCAGAACTTGAGTGTGATCAGGACGTAATAATTAGCGTCGTCTCCATTTTATACTGACAAAGACAAAGCCTTCTTGTTTTCTGTTCTGAGGCTCGTAAATTCCCAGTTAAAAGTTCAGCTAATAAAATCAGAGTGCAGTGAAAGTAACTGCGTTCAGAAGCGATTGCGTTTTTCACGTTCTGCGTCCATTCCCCTTCAGTGATTCGTTTTTTTTCCACGGTGTGAATCGTATTCGTGTTTGGTCTGATCGCTGAGTTTTCGGTATCGTCTCCTATATCGCTGTAGCAAAATGCTACGGCTAAACCTTAAATATTGGCACCTCTGAATGTATATAGTTTATACATTTGTTTCAGATTGAAAATATAGGCTGAAAAATATATCAAGTAATGATTTTAATTCTTTTTTGTGAATATTTTCAAATACTTTTCATTAGTTTTTAATTTTCACTCTGTTATTCTGATCTACAGGTATTGGTGTGTAACGGTGTGTAAAGGGACCCAATCCAAAGTTACAAGAAGGAATTAATTTGATCAGTTACTGTATCGAGTGCCTCAAATGTGCTGAGAGTTCAGCCCTGTCCTGAACGCTGCAGTTTATACGATTTGGAAACATGCTCCCTAACCCTACATTCACACTAGCAGGCGACGAGTCGCTTGTGTCACTTGGAGTTCGTCTCTTGTGGACGTGTAGCGAATGCTGCTGTTGTCACTTGTGGGCGTCCAGCAAGAAACATCTCCTCTCGCTGTCGCGCGTTTGCGTAGAAAAGGAATGTCGCTTGCTAGTGTGAAGGTAGGATAAAGCTCCAAGCTTGAAGTGTCACACAGAGAAGGTGATGCATTAGGATTGACCGCAGACTGAACCGACATGTTAGTGAATGTTGATTTTATTATATTCATTATTGCAGTATTGAAATTCCTGATTAGAGAATTTAAAGCTCAGATTCAATATTTTATACACAAGGTTTTTCCTATTTAAGTCTTATTCACTGCAGCTTTGAGGTGGGTTAAAATATAGAATGAATCATTTTTTTATTCCATTTATATCAAAGAGTGTTTATTTATTTTTTAAAGAGCTGATGAGATAGTTTTGCTTAAATTTAGAAGTCTGGAGTACAGAGCTGGATTTGGAGCGATTCACAGTGTTATTATCAACTATTCAAAGAGCAATATTTCCTTTTTGTGAACTTAACTCACTGTGTAAAGTGATTTCTTTCTCTCTCTTGTATCCTTTTTTTTTTTTAGTAAACACAATCCTACATTTTACTGTGCTGACTCTTAAAATTTAAAAATATAATAAATATGCAGTTGTTGAAAATGTGTTGTGTTTTCTGGTGTTTTGAAACCATTTTTTTTTTTTATTTAATGCAAGCCCTTTTCCTTTTCATGAAGCTGTGTTGCATGGACTGCATTTGCATACTGAAATCTTTATATTTTATGATGCAATAACACTTGCATTTTTCACACTTGCACTGCACGCTCAAATTCATTTTCCCAAAAAAGGAATTTAAATTATTACTACTATTATTATAATTACGTTTTACACTGCATTTGATGTTGGTATTATTTACAAGTATACAGTAAATTTTATAATGCTCTCAATATAAATGTAAAACGAAAGTTCAATCAAAAATCAAATGTGGTGTAATGTATGTATTAATCTGTTGTTTAATGCATGTACTGTTTAATAACTCATGTTTTGTATTAATGTTATGTTTAATGCATAACTCATGTTAATGAGTTAATCTGTTGTTTAATGCCTCTGTATAACTCAGAGATTCAACCCTGTAGCCTGCATTAGACTCTGTTTAAAGGTTAATGTCTCTGTGGGTTAAATAGGAAAGAGCAAGCCGTCTGCGTATGTTTCAGTCCGGTGTGTTGTGACAGGGTGGGACTCCACACCAGCCGGAAAACTGAGTCAAATCCAGGGAAAGAACAGAGCAGAAGGAAGGAAACTGCAGCTGGTAACTCTGTTAAAGGTGTACAGTGCCAAAAAACTGCTAATGAATCCTCTCTAGTGCCCAGTCATCAGTCATGTTAGTGTTTTTCTGCTGGAAAGATTCCTCAGAGGTCTCTCCTTTGCCCAGATTCATGAATAAGACCACTGTTTCATTTTGAATCACTTTTATTTTCAAGTATTTGCTTGTTTTTAAGTCGAACAAATTGTCCTGAGGTGAAAGATTTAGAACTACACTATATATACACACTATATATACACTATATGTATATATATATATAAAGTGTGCTTTCTTTAGTTATAGTGAAAATTAAACTTTGTTCAAATTAAAAAAAACAAAACAAACAAACAAAATAAAAAAACGACCTCTTATTCCAAATATAGCAGATCATCTGAGACATGTTTCAGTATTTAGTTTGGAAGTTTGCTTCTTTAGATTTCCACAGGAGCTCTGAGGCCAGTGTGTGCACTAAATGTGTGTGTGTGTGTGTGTGTGTAAATCCTCCTCATTCAGCTTTGTGGAGTTGTTCAGATGAGGCTTCTGACACTGTATTACCCTGTTATCTATCAACATGGTCAAAAAGACATCATGGAGATAAAAACAGGGGGAAAAACCAGTAGACGAGTAAAGCCAGATGTGTGAAAGTGTGGACGGAGGAGGAACAGGGGATGACAGATAAATGTGAGGTGTTTGGGCTGAACTGCTTTTTGACCTCAAGTGGAAAAAATCCATCCTTCTCACAGATAATGAAGGACTAAATGCTAAAGGACTCATCTCAAGCTCCTGTGTTGTGTTTCTTGAGGTCCTGTGCCTCCTCAGAAGCCATGATGCTCTGCCAGAGAGATCCAGAATCGTTTTATGTGAATCGAACAAATTGACTCTGAATGAATCGAACACTAAAACCTGCACACATTTTAAACTACAAACTACAAACAGATTATCGTGGCACATTGTGTGCTCTTTATGCTGTGTGTTTCTGCACATTTGACTTCTAATCTTTCCAACATCTCAGTTAAATCTCAGACGGTACACTGATAATCTAATGAATCGATTCTTTTGCCTAACTCTTTCGGGTGAATCGATTCGCAAGCCCGAAAGAATCAAAAGTTCTTTGTTTTCTGTACAAATTAAATCCTGTTTCCTGTTTTGTGTATTTTGTGTGTGTATGTGTGTGTATGTTGGTGTTTTTCAGTGATATCTTGACTTTGTGAAAGTAGGAGAGTGTTTCCGAATGGCGTTTTGGGTGCTGAATCAAATGAATCAACATGGGATTATTCCATTCATTAAAAGGGCAGTTCGAAAGAATCGGATCTCTAAAGTGTTTAAACTCGTCTTTTTTTGTTATAAAAGCTCTGTAAATAAACAGGAATAAACATTAGCTGTGCTGTGTGAGGAGATAAAGATGCGCCGTACAGTTAAACATAGTGTATAAGAAAATATATAAGAAAAAAACAACCTAAAATGTTTCATATACAAATGAAATCTCTGTTTGAATCTCATCATCTTAATGTCGCCATCTTAAAGGCCGAATTCACTGATGCTAAGCTAGCTAACAGCTAATGCTAGCGGTGAACAGACAGTGTTGCTATGGTAACAGTATATCTCGACAGGTTTGGTTGTTGCTAAATACCTGTGACTAATGTGAGCTAGTTTACTAGCAGCTAGCTAAATTAGCTAATATTAGTGACGTTTAGCGGATGACAGGAGAACGAGGGGGCGTGTCTCTAATTTGCATATTTAGGCATACATTTTAATGAGGATAAAGATGTAGAGATAAGCCATTTTTAGTCGTTTGTTATACGTTGGATAATTTTATTTAGCTAAAAACAGAACTAGAAACTGTGTAGTGGGAGTTTTATTTAGTTTTGAGCTTGAGATGGTTTACAGTTGCACTTATCAGTGCTGGCCAGCAGGGGGCAGTGTTGTACCAAAAACATCAACAACATCAACAACAACAACAAAAAACTTCAACTATTTAACTACATTAATAAATAAATAAATGAATTAAAATAATAAATATCCCTCTAGTAGTTTGGTAATGTTAAATTCTAATAGTAATAGTAATATATATGTACAGTACTTTTACTGTATTTGTTTCATTCTACTTATATATAGTATTTGCATATTTATAGAAAAATCAAGTTGTTTCCCAGATAAATAGCTTTAATGATAATTCTCAGGTTGCTGAAGACATTTGGACATTACTGTAATTTCTTGTGATGTGCTGAATAAGTTTATGTTTTACATATTTGTGGAATTTTACCGTAAGGTTTGCTATATTAAATGACACACTTTTAGAAAATGTCAGTCTCTCTGATGATTTTTTTTGGGGAAACTAAGAACCTTAAATTATCCAATGAAGCATTTTTATAAGTTTGTATACTGAGTTATTACTGGAAGTGTTTTTTTTTTATGTTGTTTATTCAATTCTATTTATAATCTTGCATGTTATTATTTCACTTTCAGGTTTAATATCCATCACACAGACTGATTGTGTCTACGCACTTCCTCTTGGGACACTTCCTCACAGTGTGTTGCATTCCTCTTTCTAAGTAATGGCGTAAGAGTTGAAGGTGTTCTTCACTTTTTAAAGGCGCCAGCAGAGTTCAAGGTCATCAGAACGACAGGCGGCTGTATGACCTCATGCCTCTGACTCCTGTGTGTGAACGTCAGCGTCTGGAAGTGAACTAATCATTTGAAACATTCCTGACGTGGGATAAACTACAGAAAAGTGGATCTGTGAACTGGATTATTTTCTCTGTTTTAGGTTTGAGATCAAACACATTTTTATTTATTCTCTAGTTTTAAATTCATTTTATTTTTAAACACATGAATTAGTTTGGATCCTTTTGTAACTTTTATATTTAAATAGTTTATAATTTTATATTTAAAGGTGAATTTATTCTTTATTTTAGTTTCAAGGATTTTCTTTGTTTACTCTAACATTTTAATCTTTTTTTTTTTTGGCTTCTTATTTACACCTTTATGGCAAAATGAATTTTACTTTCACTGGTTTCAAAGACAAATGAACATAATTAATCCTCAAGTTTTACATTAATTACAAGTTATCTTTTTAGTGTTTTTATTTTAAATTTATTTACAAGACTTTTTAATTTGGTTCTTTATTATAAGTTTGAGCAGAAAAGATCTTTTTGTTTCATCTGTTTTAAGAACAAGGATAAATTTCCTTCATTTATTCTCAGTTTTTTCCATTAAAGGGCAAAAGTTGCATTTTATTCTCAAGGACAAATGAATAAAAATCACCTCCTGTTTTAACGTTTAATCACAAATTAACTTTTTAGTCTTTTGTTTGTGTCTCTATTTTCTATTTTAAGGACAAAATCAGTTTAAGCACTGCCATTTTAGATTTAAGGCTTTGTTTAATCTCTTAGTTTTTAAGTTTAAGAACAAATTTTAATACTTTTTTAAAGTTCAATTTACACATCACTTGTGTTTGCTCCTTTTAGCACTTTTTTAATTCCATCAGCAACAATTTTACTTTGTTTAGTCTCCCAGTTTTCCATTTTAAGCATTTTAAGGACACACTGAGTTTGTTTTAAGGACAAATATTAACTGATTAGTCTCCTCATCTCACATTCAGGGACAAGTGAGCACTGTTTAGTCAGACAGTCTGAAGTTTAAGGACAGTTTAACTGTGTAATAGATAAAAAAAACCTGCATGATGAAGTGACCATGGCTCAGTTTAATCATCTGAGGATGAAGTTGAGGATAAATAAAGCTGCAGAAGAGTAAACACTGCAACCACACCTTTATTTACAGATGTGTGTGTGTGTGTGTGTGTGTGTGTGTGTGTGTGTAGGTTTTAGAGAGTCTGAAGGAGATCCCCGTCTGGAAGGGAAAACTTCTCCGTCCTTTACGGTAAACAGCAGAATCACGGAAGCAGCGCGAGCGCTAGAGAGAGAGAGAGAGAGAGAGAGAAAGAGAGGAAAACGACAAGACAGAGACCAAAGCAACTGGTAAATCTTTACTCAGCATTCTCCTCCATCACCTTCTGCATGTTTTTATACGTTTATAATCCGATATTTGGTCGCGCGTGTAGGATTTTTCTGAGCGTTCACTGTTTTGTACACGCACGCGCCTTTACTTTCGCTTCCGGTTGTTTTGTAGTCTCGTGGCGTTGTTTTGTCTTGTTGGTTGTCGACCTTTTTGTTTAATCCGCGTTTAATTTCCCGATCAATTCCGCGGCTGAGCTTCATTTCCACGCCATGGAGCTGTCTGCTGGCTGGAAGTGAAGCAGTGTGTTGACCGGGTCTTGTGTGTTTACTCTTCCTGAACTTCCCTCTGAAGAACTTTCAGCGCAAAACTCAGACCTGTTTACTGTTTACTCCATTTCACTTCACTTCAGCTCGTTTATTCAGCAGTAATGTTGACCCTGTTAGCACTCATCAGCCACCAGTAACTGCTTTCACTAACTCAGGATTTGTTTCTTAAATCTATTGACATGTTTGAGTTTCTAAAAGTAACTTGTACTAAAATTAGGTAACGTTTATACAGAACTAGCCAATAGTAACGCAGAAAACAGGATGCTGTTAACCAATCCCAGCTCAGGAGGTGGGCTTTATGTAAATATTGTAGCTACTAATACGTGTTGTGACGTAATAATGATGTTTCTCGGATCCGTCATATATACGCCCGTGTACGTCACACGTATACCCGTATACATTCGAAAATATCTCCATCCACATTTAAAATTTTATCAACCTACGCAAACGCCGTTTTCAAAAATGTCTCCTTTTACACAAACGGCTTTTTTATTTCCCAAAAATGTGTCTATCTATGTAAAGAGTGCTTAAAAAAATGTCCGTCCACATAAACAGCGCTTTTGAAAACATCTCTGTCTAGATCAAGACGCATTACAAAATCGTTTACGTAGTTTTTTTCTATCATGCGAAAATCATGCGAATATTTTGCAGACAGCAACCTAAATTTGTTGCCATACTGAAGTTAGAAAGTATCGTTAAGTTCCACTGATTACAATCGTGAGAAGACTGTTGCTAGGTGACGGGGAAATTTGGAAGCCAGGCATAAGCTAGCTATGGACTAATAAAAATGAAGCTAGCTATCACGAAGCTGTTAACTCTTTTTATGAAGAGTGTACAACGGAAATGAGACAGAACCAGAACTCTTCGATGTATTGGTATCTTTGTAACTGACTCGAAATTAAGACTACAGTTATGGTTTCCATGGTTTCCGCCATACTGAGAAACGTTAATGATGCGTAAGAACTCGTAGACTCAGAGATGTTAGTATAAAATTCTGAATGCTGTTTGTATAAAAATTTCTTATGACTCTGTTTGAATGTAGCACATGCTCCACTGATGCAGTTAGCTACAGTGCTAAGCTAAAAGCTCATTTTTTCTCTCTCAGATTTCCTGCAGCGATGGCCACCACAGAGCAGGTGTATAACGCCACCACCACAACGGCACCAGAGACAACAACGAGTCGATGGTTCATCGTACCAAATCGCAACCTGCACTTTATCAGATTTTTTGTAAAAATCGCAGAAGTGGTGAGTTAATGCTTAACGGCTTCCTGTTTTTCGCTTGAAGTTTGCATTTGTGACTATATAGTGATTAGTGTGTGGTTTGGGATGTATTCTGATAAACGACAAACGGACTGTGTATTAAACCAAATCACTTGCTCTGGTCCGTAGATTAGTGACTAGGTCGTGCTGATCATGAGAGTGTGATTTGGAACACGGTGTATACTCCTGGCCTCACGTTGATGCTCATGTAGTAACGGTTCGAAAACTGCTAAAAAATGGCACCTAGCATTCTGCACACTAGATAAGCGCACTAGTAAGCACACAGATATGCAGATTGGAACACAGCCTTTGTCCTGCTGTTGATTATTTAGCTGAAATGAGATTTGGATGAACCCAGACGGAAACATCCTGATTATACATCCTGGTTAGTTCTGGTTTTGTAATGAAGGCATCATGGTGACATTTTTTTTTTTTTTATAACTATAGGGACACCAAGAATTGTTTAAAAATATGCGAACTCTCTGCTAATTTTAAGCTTTTCCGCGATAATGAAAGTTTAAGATGGGACGTCCGAGTGCTTCAGCAGGCACATGTAAATGAGTTTGTTTGTCATCTTCTACCGTACTTGTGAGGTTCTTCATTACTTCTGCTGAATGGTGGGAAATTTCCCAGGGTTTAAAGCCCGGGTGTGATAGTCCGGGTGTGACATCATGAGACTGACACCACACCAGGGTGTGGAGGTGTAAATTAGTCTGAGACAGATCATCCCCTTGTCCAGGGATGGTTGGTTTCTTCACTCCTCTTTTTTGTTTTTGATCGTCTTCTCCATCCAGATCGTGTCCCTCATCCTTCCTGTGAATGCTAAGCTACTGAACAGCCATTTTCACTTCCAAACTGAGGCGTTGATGACCAGTGGCTTCAGGGTGCTTTTATAAACTCATTATTCAAGAGACAAACTGATGAGACATATTTGCATTATTAAATTAGCCTGAGTTACAGAATCAGACAGAACCGGCTTGGCCTCGGGTGACCTGTAACTGGGGGATGAAACTGGTGAAGGGACGTTTTAGCTGCTTCAGGTTTGAAAAGGGATGTTGATGTGCACTCTGAATAGCCATCACATTTGAGTTTTCACTGAAGGACACTGCCTTAGGGCTTTTCCACACCTTTCAGTCTCCTTGCTGAGTCTGAATCAGAAATTGAGTCATTGGGCTTGGTTTCACAGCGCACATAATTAAATGAACCAAAACCAAAGCAAAAAAAAACCTTGTCTGAGGTGTAGATAAGGCTGAAAATGTCCTTGTTAAATCTTATTCGTCGGTTAGAAATACGGCGATGGACAAAACATCTAAACAAACCTTTACCAAGTGTGTGTAGAAATCACAAAAATCTACTGACACTAAGAACACGGAGCCGACGCTCAATAAATGATTAGATTATTATATAAGTAACGAGTTTTCACAAAAAGTCTGTAAAAAATGCCACTCACGACATGTTTAATTCATTTCCTGCAGTCAAGTTAATTCAGAGTCCAATCGCGTTCTCACTGAGTTTATTTGAAAGCAGACTGAAACTCGCACCGCGCACTAGACCCGAGTGTGAACGCTGTGTTCTCACCTGTCTAAAGAACCGCACCGAGGGCGAGAACACACCACGGTTCCGTTCAGACACACTGAGCGCTGTGCGTGTTCGAGCACGAGCACTTCAGAACGAACCGCATTAACATACAAACATGTGACGTTTACGACTGAAAGACAGTTAAACGCTGGTCTTAATGTTTTCCTGTTTCTGCTTTAAAAATTGAGCACACTCTAAAAAAGAAAGGAATCTCCCTGATCTTTTGCATAAAGGCCTGGAGCTCTCGGTGTGGAGTCACAGCTGGACTGGGAGTTGATTACAGTGCAGATCAGCTGGAGATGATGTGAAGGGGAAATCATGGGTGTGGCTTGGATTATTGCAAAATTGTATTTAGAGTAACTGCTGAGGAGTAATTCTCAAGAACTTTTCTGCTCTCACTTCTTTATTTAAAAATACACACACACGCAACAGGCCGAAGCGTAGGCAGATCATTTACAGGTTAGACCCAGCGACTCCACTGGGGTGGCAGAAGACAGTGGCATCTGTAGAAAATGGTGTAATGTTACTTCCCCGTCTGTGTACGGCCTGAGTCAAAGGTCCTTATCAAACCTAAAAAGCACACGACTAAGAAACGTGTTTATTGTCTATCAGGCTGTATATAATGCATAGCTGACAAAGGTCACAACATCAACACACTCTCAATACATTTACTTTTACGGCATTTGGCAGACGCCCTTATCCAGAGCGACTTACATTTACAAAACAAACTCCATTTCCCAGAACTTTCCACAACTGCTAACCACTTCTGCTACCAACTCTATTTCCCACAACACACGATTACAAACACCACCACATGATCAGACTCATATCCACCCTCACATGCTGTGGAATTCTACACTGCACACACTGAACACAATCACAACGTCTCCTCGTTGCTTCTAATTATTCGAGTTTCATTAGAACAATCTAGTTTTATTTTGATTCTGGATTAGTCTCTGTTTGATTTACACTTTCGATTCCTGTCTCTCTTACATTACTCTGTTGCCTGATGTTTTTACTTGTTTGTTTTTTATTCGATTTTGGATTTACGCTTCTGGTTTGTTCGCTCTGTGGACGATTTTAAAACCCTGCATGGTTCATGACAACATAACGTTAAGCTATTGCTGCAGTGCACTATCATTATGACTTAAACAACCTTAGCTAACGGTAGCTAATAACAAATTAAAGAAATCCAATATTATGCCTCAGAATGTTGAATATCATTCATGTAAGTTGACAGTTTGACCAGTGTTGACTCGCCTGTTTGTTCGTTGTGGTCAGGACCAGGGAATAATTCGCAGAGACATCGTAGTGAGCGTTCCATTATAATTCAGTCCAGTCTACTGCAGCGACATTTACCGAGTTGTTCGGTTTCAAATCATGACCTTGATTAGCGCACTAATAATAATAATAATAATAATAATAATAATAATAATAATAATATCTTACTGGGGTGGCCAGAGGGGTGGCCATGCTTGATGCTAGGGTGGCACTGGCCACCCCATCCACCCCTTAGCTACACCCCTGACAACAGGGGCATCAAGACATTTCTTATAGTGGTGTAGATGGAGACACACAGGTGATATGTAATTAAAAAAAAAATAGAGGTTAACATGTGGCTGGGCGAAATTTACTGCCATAGAAAAAATGCTCTAACGCTTGTGATTCGTCTTCAGTTAAGTAGTTAATTAACCTGCTTTAGTAGGTGTGTCTGAGCGGGGGCATTACCGAGCTGTGCTCAGTTGTGGGCTTCTAAGACAGTAATTTTAAACCACAGAAAGGTTAATGACGCTTAAGCCACCATGACGCTTACCAGTGGTAAGATGAAGCTGATGTCTGAAGCAGGAAGACATGTCCAGTTGCTTAATGTCAGCACTCTAACCACATCTGCTACATCTAGAATTTACCAAATTACTACTGTTATGAGGAGGAGCTCTGGAGCCAGGATGCAGCTTTACACGATGGTGACACCCAGAGTTCAAACCAGGAACTGCATGTTTCAAAAAGCTACATAACAAGCCAACAACTTGTGTTCTTTTCTCAAATGTTTGTACACCCTTGCTCTAAAAGAGCTCTAAAACGAAGTCCGTGGGCGTGGCCTGTCCAGCTTTTACATAATCTAATAACTTATACACCATGTCATGTTTGTTTAGAATGTAGTTTAATATTGTAATAAAATCCAGGAGGAGGTGAAATCATCGTCAGTTATCCAGTTTTTTCTAAATTTTTTTTTTTCAAAATGAACTGAAGCATTGGTCTGAGGAAGTTACTGGAGCATTTGGATTTATCGGTTTACTATGTCACAGCTAATTTGCATAAAATCCAGAATAGCCAAGCATTGCAAAGATCTGAATTTAATACGGCATGGAGTAACAAAAAAATGACAGTTAGCCCACCGTCAGTGATGTTTTGCATTGTATTCAATTTTGGATTGCGAGTTTTTTTTTTTTTTTTTTTTTT
>CM040475.1:860240-865240 GCA_022758105.1 Pangasianodon gigas
ATCAGTAAATACACTACAGCGCTGTTGGATTCTGGACTGTGATTGGTCAGAAGGTGTTGATTAATTTTCTATAACAGCAGCTCTGACATTAGCGCAGCTGCAAATCACAGGTTTCTATTAATGCACTTGTCAAAATAATCCATTTTTGTTTCTACAGTAACAGCTCATTCACAGGGACTTGTACAGCCAATGCTCCACTAATAATAATAATAATAATAATAATAATAATAATAATAATACACTAATAATAATATACAGAAAATAAGTTTTCTCTTAAGGAGAAATGTGTTTATTAAACATTTATGGAAGGAGTCTCCAGTGTCAGCGCTTTGTAACAGTAAATTTTTCACTAAGGGAAAGTATTTCTTGGTAAAAACCTGCATGAAAAGAGAAGCTGGTGAAGGAACGACTGTAAGCCATAACGTAAGTGAGAACATCATTAAATGTATTTATAAATGAGTAATAAGTAAGATATGTTGTCTTTTTAATAAATTAAAAATTGTAATCTTTGGCGAAGTGCTGTGGTATAAGGAGAATAAAACACTGTTGTTATAGTAACCCCACTTTGCACTGTGTTGCATCACACCACCCTGTCGTTGATTATTTTCCTATTACAGCACACCCTGTCATGTTTTATTCCTTATGTAATTTATGCCAAACTCCCAATGCACACATATAGTAATTTTGATGGAAACCATTAAGTTGATTCTCATCATGTGGTGGAAAACATCAAAGATGTCATAATACAGTGTGTCTTAAAAGTCTCCATACATAGGGGGAAATTAACACTTTTTAGCAAAATGTCTTCCAAAAGTTTTCATACTTAGTTTATATTATATATATATATATTTTCAGACAGCCTTTAAGAATGCCTTTGACAAAAGAAGAACGTATGGAAATCATTCTCAGGGCTGGATCAGGAAGCTGTCTCAAGGTTGCGATGGACTTTAACAGGAAACACGGCGAGCACATCACACACCACACTGTCGCCAAACTGGGACCCAAAGCTGGGAAAGATGACTCTGTGTGTGTTTACACAGAAACGGCAATCATGGAGAGGAGGTTTTGTAAATAAAGTTAGATTTTGCTAAAAAGTGATAATTTCCTCCTATGTAGGAGACTTTTGGGACACCCTGTAGATTATAATGCTTGTTTTTTTCCTTCTGGATATTTTAGGAAGCCCAGGTTCCTCTTGAGCTCCTTGTCCACTCAGGATGTTAGGAATTAGTGGATTAATGAGTTAGAACTGTTTACTCGGTGTGACCGCTAGATGTCGCTGTTTCTCAGGTTAAATCCCCGCATGGCTTCAGCAGCAGCAGGTTATAATAAAACCCCGAGCAGTCTGGAGTGGCAGTGTAAAGCTCAGTGTAGAGAGGAGCAGAAACATCAAACACTCTGTGCAGAAAACTCTCAGCCTCTTCTAGTCCTCTATATCCCTCTTTATCCCTCTTTATCCCTCTGTATCCCTCTGTATTCCTCTACACAGCTCCTCAACACCTGAGCTCAGGATGGACTCCAGGATGGAGGTTTACACACTTTCCTCTGTTTAATTCCTTCATTAATCCCTCATCTGCCTGGATTTATTTCTTCCATGTTTAAGGTAAGTTGAAGCTGTTCTCTTCCTCTAGTCACCTTTTCTTTTGTTTGTAATGAACACCTAGAATATAACCTGTTTCCTATGTTAAATGCCAGTGTGTAGTAGGATGCATGTAGAGTATACTGTATATGACATGGAAATACACTGTGAGAAAAAATAGTGGAATTTGTTCTAAGTTATTTAACTTTTACACTAATTATTGGTTAATATTTAAATAAGATCATTATTGCATTAGAATATAAGCAGCTGAGGAAGAAATTGAGTATGCTAAGTGTAATTTAGCCTAAAATAGTACAAATATATAAAAAAAAGTTTGAATAATTTTATAAAAATAGAAATTGAAAGTTAATTTGAGTTGATTTTGCACATTCACTGATGATGATATCACTTTGCACGAATTTTTCACAAATAGTTTGACATTTTAGCTTCTTAATCCCTGCGAAACCATTAAAACACGACTGAAATCCTCACGCGCTTGTGCCATGTATTAATATTGTACATATTTAAATAAAATAAAATGAGTAAAAAGTATTGCAGGTGTTAAACAGGCGATGCACACTCTCGTACTAAATAGTATGTAGATTAGTACGGTACGTGTGCTAGCCTGTGACGTCAGCGCACTAATCTGACGTACTGTGTAGTACGCTAGTGTGCTGGGTGGTGAGCGGTTGTCAAGGCAACCGCTGAAGCTTCGTCACGGCTGGTAGCTAACTAGCTAGCTCGTTATTAAAGCCTCGTTTATTAAAGCTGCGTTTTAAGGCAACTTCAGGCGTCACAGGCTACTAATCTGACGTTTGATACTCTAGTATATCTTTATTGATGTTTTTTGTCATTATTTATTCATTTATTTCGACAGTTTGCTCGGGCAAAGGGGCAGAAACTGCTTACCTCAGGTGATTGTCCCCTCACAGCCTGAGGAAGAGTGCAACATGAATAATACATGTAAAGAGTGATATTTTAAAGCCTGAACACATGGGAATGCTGTATAGTTTTATTTTATTTTCTCTTAGTTTTATTTTTAAGCTCTTAAGTAACATCTATAACTTAGGCAAAGTAAGGAATTTACTGGAAACAGTAACTGAGCCACTTCCTGGAACTGCTTTATATAGGCTACTTGAGCCATAGACTTTGTGTTTCTTTATATTTATTTGTTGTTATAGATGTATGTCTGAGGTCATTATATTGAAAGTTATAAAGGTATCTATAGCCAAGTCTTAACCTCTTGGCAGAGGCAACCAGGTTTTGGGCTGAAATCTGATGGTATAATATGGTAAAATATGAGTGGAGGAGGTGTGGTCTATGTGTCTGTCCATCTCAGTGAAAGAAGTGTGGCTTCATAAACCTGCGTTAATGTTTGGGTCTCTAATTAACCTATTTATCTTTTAAGCATAGTTCCCACATGCACATAATTTTTATTTCTGTAGAGACGTCTGGTGAAGCTCAGTGATGATCCATTAGCATGTTAGCACACAGGAAATGAGCTGTTTATCCACACACACATCCTGAGCAGGTTAATTGCTTCACCTTTGTGTTTTATTGTTCAGAGCCTCTGTCAGGTCCTTACCTGGCTTTTAATTTTATAATCTTCTGGGTCTTTCTCTCTCTCTCTCTCTCTCTCTCTCTCTCTCTCACACACACACACACACACACACACACACACTAGCTATCTGACTGCGGAAGCTTTCATAAATAGCTTTATGCTATTCATAAAGCATAATAAGTCCTCTTTAATTATCCCGCCTCAGAAAGATAACGAGCTAGGCGTCTGACGAGGAGCCCGAGGCCTTATTAGTGTCCTCATTGTAATTGTAATAGATCAAATCCGAGTAAATAAGCGCACACTTGCAGGTTTAAGGCTAATGAGACGGCGTGTGAAACCCACTTCATCTCCTCCTCTCTGACAGGCTGAAACGCCAGATCTGGCATTAATCCTCTTTCTCTTGAGTTCTGGTCGGATCTGCAGCGTAGGTTTAAAAAGATAAAAGACTTGTTATTTCATGAAGCCTAAAAAGGCAGGAGAATATTTAGATGTGTGAAATGTGATTTATTTCTGTATTGTAGGGGTTTTTAAGATGATTTTTTTTCTCTGCTAATTTAAAAATAATTAATTTGAAAATAAGCTCACCAACCTATCTCAGTAAACCGATCTCAGTAAAGGAGGCGTGGCTTCTGTGTCAGTCTCACTAAAGGAGGTGTGGCCTCTGTCTGTTAGTCACAGTAAAGTAGGCGTGGCCTCAGGGTCTGTTAGTCGCAGTGAAGGAGGCGTGGCCTCTGTGTCAGTCTCCATGAAGGAGGCGTGGCCTCTGTGTCAGTCTCAGTGAAGGAGGCGTGGCCTCAGTATCTATCTGTCTCAGTGAAGGAGGCGTGGCCTCAGTATCTGTCAGTCTCAGTGAAGGAGGCGTGGCCTCAGTATCTATCTGTCTCAGTGAAGGAGGCGTGGCCTCAGTATCTGTCAGTCTCAGTGAAGGAGGCGTGGCCTCAGTATCTGTCAGTCTCAGTGAAGGAGGCGTGGCCTCAGTGTCTGTCAGTCTCAGTGAAGGAGGCGTGGCCTCAGTATCTGTCAGTCTCAGTGAAGGAGGCGTGGCCTCAGTATCTGTTAGTCTCAGTGAAGGAGGCTTTGGACAGTTATATCAACCTGAAGCCAAAATCTTCTAAAGCCTGTGCAATTACGCCGTCTCATTTTGACAGGTGCATTGTGGGTAAATGAGAGTGTTTTCTGTAGCAGTGGATCGTTGTCTCCCTCTTGACGTGTAGTGGGAATCCCTCTCTCTCGCTCGGCTCCCGCTCGATGCCACTGTTTCAGATTAGAGAGAGCGGAGTTGTGTAGAGGCAGGCAGATAATGGTCTTCTGAAAGGATTTACAGGGAGAAATTGAGGGATCGACTCGCCGTAACGCCTCAGGAAGTCGAGTTGTGCTTGTCTCCCACAATCCCTTTCACATTTCTCCAGCTGAGCCTCATTTCACTCACAAGAAGCTTCTCCTGATGTGTTGAGCTGCTGTTCAGCATCGGTGTTTCCTCATCGGCACCGTGACGAAATGACAGCTAATTAGTGTAACAACACAGCAGGACGCGAGGCGGCTCATCGTCATGTGTGTGCTATGGGTGTGATTGCGTATCACAGTGACAGTTCATCTGACATCGCTGTGCTGTTAGAATTATGTGGGTGTGTAGTCATTTTGAATAAATTGTAATAAATTGCTTAAAATGTCCAGTAAACAACTAAAAATGTCCTGACAACATCTCTACACCTTTGCCCTCATTAAAAATGATCAATAAATATACAAAAATATAAAACTTGGAAACTGTTATAGGAAAAGAATTTACTTTCTCGGTTTAGAGTCAGGCGTGTTTTTGGGAGGTGGGAGGAAACCGGAGGACCCAGAGGAAAACATGGCAACGCT
>CM040475.1:867740-874004 GCA_022758105.1 Pangasianodon gigas
CGTTTTTTTTTAAGACTCCTGGCCACGGCATTGTCAGGATTCAAACCTCAGCCGCTCTCGTGACAACCTGGCAAAACCTCAGACAGCTGCACCACTCTCAGGGAGCACGTTCATGCATTATTAATACACACACACATACACACACACACACAACAAAACAAACTCACTTTGTTTAGCAACTATTTCAGTGTATTTCAGTGTATAAAACCACAGAATCCATAACCATAGGAATAACATCACTAGCAGAGTTATTCTGAGATCGAGATCTCAGCTCTTCATGTTGTTGGTGTTCCAGTGGCTTTTATTGAGGACCCATCAAATTCCACAAAGGAGACAGGATTGCCTAATCAGACAGGTTTCCCCTCACACACACACACACACACACACACACACACGCTCTACCTCGGCTCCCCCGGGGTGTGATGGATGAGGCTGTCGGCTGTCAGAGAGCTCGTACAGCAGTGATGGATGGTTATGGAGCAGCCGGGAATCGACGTTTGATTGAGCTGTAAGGATCTCGCTGTGAGCAGTTACAGTAATTCTGATGACAAACACAATACACTCGGTGTTAAATCACTAATACGCGATGTGTTAAATCACCACGGAGTGAAGGCCACGCCTCCTTCACTGTGACTGACACAAAGAGGCCACGCCTTCTTCACTGGGACTGACACAAAGAGGCCACGCCTTCTTCACTGGGACTGACACACAGAGGCCACACCTCCTTCACTGAGACTGACACAAAGAGGCCACGCCTCCTTCACTGAGACTGACACAAAGAGGCCACGCCTTCTTCACTGAGACTGACACAAAGAGGCCACGCCTTCTTCACTGAGACTGAAACACGGAGGCCACGCCTTCTTCACTGAGACAGACATGTAGGCCACGCCTTCTTCACTTGGACTGACACACAGAGGCCACGCCTTTTTCATTGAGACTGACACACAGAGGCCACGCCTTTTTCACTGAGACTGACACACAGAGGCCACGCCTCCATCATTGAAACAGAGACACAGAGGCCACGTCTTCTTCACTTGGACTGACACACAGAGGCCACGCCCACTTCACTGGGACTCTTTCCTTTATGTCTGTTTCATGTGTTTATTAATTGTGTTTCATGTCTTGTTTTTTTTGTCAGCTTTTATGTCTCAAATCCATTCAGTAAAATTCTCTCCGGCCGTCTCTGTCTCTCACACACACACACACACACAGGGAGCTTTTGATCGTGTATTGTGCTTCAGAGTAAATCGTGTAATAATTTTTGTTGTCATGCTGTTTTTATTTTTATTTTTCCTTTGATGATGTAACTGACTCGGAGCTGCATCATGGCGCTGGTTTGCTGAAACACTTTATTTTCCTGGAAGAGAAAATCTAGACCAGAAAATGTCTTATTTTTTGTATCAAGGGTTTTAATATTTAAAGGTTTTGTGTGTTGTTTCATTGGACAGATTTTCTAATTCAGATAATCTGGACTTAAAGACTGATTCTAAAGCTTCTACTTAAAAAAAGAGATAATTTACACAATCCAGTATATAAAATTTTGAATGTTTAAGGTTAATAAAAGTTAAAAGTTAATAAAAACAAACCATGATGTAAACCACAATGAAGCATAATGTGATGGTGTGATGAAGCTGAGTTACTCTTACCACTGATTATTTTCCTATAACAGCACGTCCCTGAGTGTTTTATTCCTCTTATACCACAGCAATTTACCAGCAATTACAATTTCTTATTTGTTAAGGAATAAGTCATCTTTTTTTTTATCCTATTATAGTTATGTCATACTTCTTATCTGTTTATAATTCCATTTAAAGTTGTGAAATGTCCAGAAAATGCTGACTGTAATTTCATGAATTGCAAATACATAATTAAAAAATTATTGTTTTTATTTTATTTTCATTTAGCATTCTGCACACAAATACAAAGATTTATGGATTGGATGGCATTTATTCCTCCTTATTTTCTAGTTTATTTTTTTATACATACACAAAGGAAAAACTCTCCGCTTTGTATGAAGGATAATTTGGTTAATGAAACGTTTATTCGTTGTATCTGATGCTTTGGCGCCCCCTGTGGTGAAAATGTGAAATAGAATATTAAAATAGAATTAATAAATGATAAATCAATAAATTATGATTATTTTAATGTTTTGAGAGTGGAAAACAGTGTATAATTTCATAGTGAAAAGAATGGACTTTTTTGTGACTTTTTGTCGTGTTTCTAATCTTGTAACACAATCTCTCTGGTCTTCCATAAAATCAGATCTTGTGTAATTAACTGTTTAACTACACAATTAAGTTTAGAACTGGAAATAATCTTTTCCTCTGTATGAATCTTTCCCGTTTCTCCTTCACAGCGTCAGCACTGAACTGAAAATGAGTGACATCTACGAGTCGGCCGCCACCTCGCTGGGGCTCTTTAACAGTCCCTGCCTGACTAAAGTGGAGCTGCGCGTGGCGTGTAAAGGAATCTCGGACCGGGACGCTCTGTCCAAACCCGACCCCTGCATCCTGCTCAAGATGCAGTCGCACGGCCAGTGGATCGAGGTGAGGCTGCTTTCACTTTCCTGTGTTTATACACAGCCAGGAAGTGAGAGTCTGAAATGTGTGTGTCCTAAACGCTATTGTGCCCTAGCTAGGGAACAGAGTGTGCACTACTGAAGAGTCTGCTATAGACATTTTCATCCATGTATTATGACTGAATCAGAATTTCTTTTTTCTGCAAAGAATCAGATTTTCTTAATATTACATTGAATTATATGATAAAAATCGAAGCTAGTCGAAGACGTCATTAACGGAAAAAAAACTGTAGCACTTTAGCAAAATTGTCACGTATTTACAAAATTACAAAAAAAAGCTACTCAATTAATCAGATGAACTGAATATCAACGATATCAAATAAGTAATCTTATCTCGGAAGCTAGCATAGCTAATTAAGGTTTGTAAAAAAAAAAAAAGACTTGCTAACTTATCTAACGATTGTTTGAATAATGCTAGACGACTTTTCAAAAGATTAAGTAAATTTTATGCTAAAATGTTTACATTTTACAGTGTGGAGAGGAAACGCCAACATGGACAACAAGTGACCTCACTGTCCATCGTTATTCCAACTCGAAAGCATTCACTACATAAAAGTGACGATTGTGTTTTGTTTTTTTTCACTCTAACATCAGCTAGCGTTAGCGTACAGCTGTGTTCATGTTGAAACATTAGCATACTGTCTTGCTAATCTTTAATAGAACTGAAATTTATCAGCTGTAATTCATTATAAGCCGAGATACAAACGAAAATTCCCAATATTCAGACTTTAACTTGCAGGTTTTTCAGAAAATTACGACTCATAATTCCCACTCGGAGGTTGATGTGAATGTTTTTTTCCCAGTCGGAATGTGGGATTTTTTCCCTGTAGGTTTTTTTTCCCTGTATTTGGATCTGTAGTTCTTAGTAGCATTTAAAGAACCTTTCCAAATGCTAGAACACACGTAGAAGCAAAACCCAGTGGTATTTGTTTTCAGGTGTTTGTGTGGTCGCTGATAAGATTAACAAAAAGCCTAGATGTGCAGCATTTTAATGTGTGTGTGTGTGTGTGTGTGTGCATATGTTCTCAGTGCAATCTCTCTGTGTGTTTTGTGCCAACTCAACAGCCGGATCCTTTCTCATCGCCCCCTTCGTTCCTCATTAGCCGTTTATGAAACAGCGCCGTTCCTGCTCCTTGTGTGTGTGTGTGTATGAGTGTGTGTTCCCGCTTGATGTAATATCACATGAATTATTGTAAAATAGCCCATTTTGTTCGTTTTATGATGCTCTGTTTCCTGAGGCAAGCTGTTGGGGTCGTCACATCATTTTCATCATTTCAATCCGGCGAGTCCTCGAGGCGCTGGCGTGTCCCTGCGGGACGTTTAAGCGAAATCGAGTGCGTTTTTAAATCGGTGCCATGTCCACGTGAAAACGAAAGGCCCGGAATCTTCTCAGCTTGTGTTTTGAGCTTTATAGAAACAGTGCTAACGAGTTAACACTTCCAGGCTAATCCTGCATTCGTAAAGTCGCTTGTGTCGCTTGTAGTTTCTCGCGTGGCCTGTCCGGCGTTACTTAGCTTCTAAAGCTAAGTAGTTAAACACAAATTAAATAACACACTAATCAGCATGAAATCTTGTGTGTGTGTTTAACTGTTATGTGCTCGGCTTTGTACTAGCATCGTTCTCAGATTAGATTAGCAAAGCGAGCTAACTGTACTAGCCACATACATTCACCAGAGGCACCAACGATCTCTGCTACTTCATTCCAAGTTTTATTTTTCTTCCTATATCGCTATACACATTTAATGACAGATCATATATGACAGGAGAAGATGAAACCATGCTTATAGTTGAAATCTCAGAGTGTTAGCACTGTTAACTCACTGCGAACTGACAGGACGGCTACAGATACAGTAGCGGTGATGATGACTTTATTACCTCAAGCTCACTTTGTGTTTATGCGAGGTCGTACCTTTCTGCATGAGCTGATATCCGGCTCACGCTGATTGATGACGTGAGCAGAACGTAGTTGATTTGTTTAAATGCTGCATCGTATAATCTAACATGAAGAACACACGCTATCACACAGTCCGTTATCGATTTCACAACAGAGTTTACAGGGATCTCGTACAGAAGAGTGATGAGCAATAATCTTAAAAGAGCGCTGAAATTGCAGGAAGCCGGAGGAGGTGTGATTAGAAACTCTCATAATAAATCCATTAATAATGTAACAACGGCGGCTAATCATTTCTGAGATCTGTAATATAACAGTCACGCTGAGAATGCTAATAACGCACGTAGCGCAAAACACATTCCTCAATCGGGTTAACTATCATCACTGGTGATTAGGGTGTGTTTCCTGAGGCGCGTTTAGAACAATTCTCCAGGTAAATATGAAAAGACAAAATTAAATATAATAATTATTCAAAGTACAGCAGACACATCTGATCCCAGTACAGAGACAATGCTAATCCACTCTTCTTAGCTAGTTCAGTACAGAGACACTGTTGTGGGCGTGTCCCACTTTGAAGTGCCACTGGCGTGGGCGTGTCCCACATCAAAGCAACTCTGTCATGGGCGTGTTCCACTTCGAAATGCCACTGTCCTGGGCATGTCCAACTTTGAAAAACCTATGTCATGGGCGTGTCCCAATTCAAAGCACCACTGGAATGGGCGTGTCCCACTTTGAAGAACCTCTGTCATGGGCGTGTCCCACTTTAAAGCACCACTGGAATGGGCGTGTCCCACTTTAAAGCACCACTGGAATGGGCGTGTCCCACTTTAAAGCACCACTGGAATGGGTGTATCTCACTTTGAAGAACCTCTGTCATGGGCGTGTCCCACTTTAAAGCACCACTGGAATGGGTGTATCTCACTTTGAAGAACCTCTGTCATGGGCGTGTCCCACTTTGAAGCACTTCTGTCATGGGCGTGTCCCAATTTGAAGAACCGCTGTCATGGGCGTGTCCCACTTTGAAGCACTTCTGTCATGGGTGTGTCCCACTTTGAAGCACTTCTGTCATGGGCGTTTCCCACTTTGATGCACTTTTGTCATGGGCGTGTCCCACTTTGAAGTGCTATGGTTTCAAAGGTTTATAAATTAGAGGCAACTGTTGCCAAATCACATGTAGCTTAGCGAGAATTAGCTATCCAACATTAGCTAGAAAGATACGTATGAAGTGTCGCTTCATGTTAGTGCATCAAATAATTGTTTTTCAGCGCTTCAGTCTGTAATGTTCTGTGTTCTGTAAGTGCACTAGGTAGGTAACAGCAGTCTGACCACAGCTAACGTATGCGAGCTGAGAAACAGCTGTGCTGTGTTAATGTTAATGTTAATTGCTTTTAACTAAGCAGCTGCACGTGAGGTTTTTAGCTCCAGAAGAGTCCACTGAGAGGTGATTTCCTGCCCCGTGCACTTCCCCACGTCCTGTTAAAGCAGATCTGATGAGCTGAATCAGATGATTTTGAGCAGCGAAAGCACAAAAATGTGCAGTGTGTGAACTCCTGTGTGTACTGGGACTGAAGCTGCGTCTCTAATTGCACACTACGCACTTTATACACTGTCCTGTATTCTATACAGCGTGCACTACATGATGTTTGTAGGTCAGTAACGTCTCAAAACAGAAAGGATAAATTAACGCTCGTAATTAGAGGTGTGCATTGGGACTGGGATGCCACATGACCCAGTAAAGAATTCACAGGAGCGGGCGTTTTTTTTTTTTTTTTTTTTTTTTTTTTTTTTTTTTTTT
>CM040475.1:874104-904382 GCA_022758105.1 Pangasianodon gigas
TATGACCCACTGTCGCCACCTACTGGGCTGGCGTTTACATGTCAGCATTTTCAAAGCGTTTTTGTGTTTTCGCGTGGATGGAGATATTTCCGAAAACGCTGTTCATGTGAACAGAAAATTATTCAGATTCTCAGATTTTCAGCTGTGTGAAAATTTGAGCACTTACAAATGCTAATGCATGCGATGTTCCCCTCCTATTTGCAGTAATTGTAATTTTGGAGCGAGTGTGTGCTCGGAGCGAGTGTGTGCTCGGAGCAAGCATGTGCTCTGAGCGAGTGTGTGCTCGCTCTGTCGAGAGATTTACGTTGAGGCTCGAGCAGCTTGAAAGTGTATGAATTATGTAAAAAGTGAGAAAGTGCATGTGAGAAGATAAAACTCTGCAGCTGCAGCTGATGGATTCTCTTGAGTGCCACGTCATCATCTATTTATTTATTAAAGTCTACATCCATCTCCATCCTCTCGGTGTGTGTCGCTCCCAGAACTTTCCACAGGGTTCCTGCAAAAGTGCAGGGGCTTATGGGGATTTTTAGTGGTTTCTAATGGTCTGTATAATGGTGGTTTAGAAGAACTTGTTGTTCTTCATGGTTCCTGATGGCATCTCTACATTTGTGATAAATTCTTATGATATGACGGTTGAATATCGGCACGAATTTCTAATTCAGATGTAAATGAGAAGCTCCACTGTTGTGATGTATCATCATCAGAACGACATCCACTGCATAACTTATTGATGGTCGAGTCGCAAATATACAAGTGCACTTTAAATCAATATTTCATTGCTCGTTCCATTAAAGTTGCTTATTTGATTTATAAGACGCTTGTAAGACATCAGCGTCTCTCAGAGCAAAGCGAACTTCTGAAAAGTCTTGTTTTAGCAGACGGAGAAACTGGTCTGAGATAAGCAGCTGGAAAATTGACAGAAGCTTTACAATAGTTTAAATGATCTAATGACCCTGTTACATCAGTGTTTACACGGGGAAAGTTCTGCGTATTCAGACTCGGGTTACGCACTGGCTTATGTATGAATGAGTAGATGGTGAGTGTTGAAATAAATCTAACAGGAGTCTAATATACAGTCATGAATAGTCCTAGTTAACGCAACTCTCACGTAACTTCTGAATAGCACTTCAGTCTGTAGTTATGTCTGAGTTCTGAATACTGATGTGTGGAATTTCAGTATTAAATCCTTGCTGTATAATGTATAATGCTTAACTTTGCTCTTCTTTTGTCTATCTGAGTGATCCTTATACATTCTGTGCAAAAAGTATTTCGCTATCAGATAGAGTTCTGAACTAGAACCTGTTAAAGAAGCTAAAACTACAATCTTAACCCCACAAAGCTTTGTGTGAGTGATACGCTGTGCACTGAATGGAGATCTAGCGCTTACGTGAGCTGAGATTTTCTGTGAGCCGTGTTTGCACGTCCTCTGAAGATGAAACTGCCAGCCTTCTGGAGCAGGATGTAGTGATTAGATTTTAAAAAAAAAATCTCGCTGATGTTCAGATCTGCCTTTAAAAGTGATTCAGGGCTTTTGTTTTGTTTAAAGATGTGTTTGCTGATACAGGAAAAGCCTCGGATTTCCAAAATGGCCTCTGCACACAACTCACAACCAGCTTCCTGATCATCCTGAGACACACACACACACACACACACACAAACACACACATACACACAGGGAAGAAACATGACAACCCTGAAGCTGAGAATGCAGCTCCTTGATTTAACACCATAGTCGGATGCTCTCAGGCAAAAGTGGAGACATTTAATATGGTGTGTGTGTGTGTGTGTGTGCACTTGTGTTTTTATATTTTGGTGGGGACTGAATGTCCCCATATGTGTAGGAATATCTGACAGATTTGACACCTTATAGGCAACTTAATTTTTATTAAAGTCCTTTTTCTCTCCTCTCTCATTTCTTCATTCCTTTCTTCCTCCCATTTTCTTCCCTCTCTTGTTTCTTTTATTTCTTTTTATATAGCTCTTTCATACATTAATTCATTCACTCTTTGTTTGTTTGTTTTTGTTTACATCTTTCTCTCTTTCTTTCTTTCTTTCTTTCTTTCTTTCTTTCTTCTTGCTTGCTTTCTTGCCTTTCCTGTTTTCTTTCTTTCTTTCTTTCTTGAATTCATTCATACATGCTCAAGAAAGAAAGAAAGAAAGAAAGAAAGCTTGTGAATGTGAATAAAAGCTTTGGTGAATGTAGTGTGTCAGTAATATTTGTCTAAACGAGGGAGAGAAGGATATGAGAGGAAGTGTGTGTGTGTGTGTGTGTGTGTGTGTGTGTGAGAAGAAGAGGAGATATTTTCTCCAGTATTCACTCTGTGTTTTCGCTGAAAGTAAATCAGCAGCATCACACTTTGCTCTCGTGAACATCAGGCGCTGCTTCAGAAATCTGACATCTATTTTTAAAGAAGAACCTCTCCAGATGTGGGTCAGGAACCCTCGGGGAACCCTGTTTCAGATCGTCAGATCCATCCTCTGCTGATTTCCTGCTGCATCCAGGCAGACTGAGCTTAACCTTTGACCTCGGAGCAAAAACTACTGAATAAATCAGTGAATCATTCCCTTCTCTCGCTCTCTCTTTCCTCTCTGTCACTCTGTTCTGTAGCTGAAAGGTACAAGATAAATGTAAGCCCTTAGACAGCAGCATCGCCATAAAAATCACACACACACACACACACTTTTTCTTCATAATGAATTGATCATGTCTCATTTTATGCATCAGCTAGCTAGTAGCGAGTGACAGTGAACAGGGACGTGTTAGCATGATAGCATTGTTGCTCCAGCTTTTCTTTCCTTGTTAGCGACATCAGCTTCCTCTCTCCAAACCGATCCAATAACCAGCAGAGTTCAACCTGCGGAACGTTTTGATTGGAAAAGTTGAGGAAAGTCTCGAGTCTGAATTGCTTTCCTGCGCTGTGTTTCTGCTCAGGAGGATTGTGGAGGAAACGACAAAGTTGCACGGCTCCGAGGTCTCGGAGGAAATCAGCGGCTGCCATTTTTGTGTCTGACTGACCGATGAGTGATGAAATCCTCCATCTTCCATCACATCCTCACATCCTCAGCAAACAGAGAGAGAGAGAGAGAGAGAGAGGGAGAGAGAGAAAGCAAGATAGATAGATAGATAGATAGATAGATAGATAGATAGATATATAGATAGAGACAGAGGGACAGAGAGAGACACACACAAAGAGAAGAGAGACAGATAGAGAGTGACAGAAAGAGAGACAAAGAGTAAGACAGAAAGACAAAAGAGAGATAAAGAAACATAGAAAGAGACAGATAGAAAGACAGATAGATACAGAGAAGAGAGAGAAAAGAGAGAGACAGAAAGAGAGAGAGAAAGATGCTTTCAGAGAGACAGATAGACACAGAGAGGAGAGAGACAGACAGAGAGAGAGGCAGAAAGAAAGAGAGAGAAAGATGTTTTCATAGAAAGAGACAGCTAGAGACAGATAGACACAGAGGAGAGAGAGACAGAGAGTGACAGAAAGAGAGAGAGAGAAGCAGAAAGACAGAGAGAGAAAGATGCTTTCAGAGAGACAGATAGAGAGTAAGAGAGAGAGAGCGACAGATAGAGAGTGAGAGAAATAGAGAGAAAGAGAGACAGATAGAGAGATAGATAGAGAGTAAGAGAGAGAGCGTGACAGAGTGACAGAAATTGAGAGAGACAGAAAGAGAGACAGAGAGAGTGACAGATACACGCAGAGAGGAGAGAGACAGAAAGAGAGAGAGAGAAACAGAAAGACAGAGAAAGATGCTTTCAGAGAGACAGATAGAGAGTAAGAGAGAGAGAGCGACAGATAGAGAGTGAGAGAAATAGAGAGAGAGAGACAGATAGAGAGCGACAGATAGAGAGTGACAGAAATTGAGAGTGACAGAGGGACAGATACACGCAGAGTGGAGAGAGACAGAAAGAGAGAGAAAGATGCTTTCAGAAAGACAGATAGAGAGTAAGAGAAATAGAGAAACAGAAAGAGAGACAGATAGATAGAGAGAGAGAGAGAGAGAGAGAGAGAGAGAGAGAGCATGAAGTAGCATTAAATCTGAAGAATGTCCACACGCTAAGTGTTTTTATTTCCGAGTCTCTGAAAGCGATTGCTTTTCCCCGTGTGTTTAAGGTCACAGAGCGGAGCTGGAGTGAGGAGCAGATAGAAGGTGGAGCTGCTGATGCAGCGCAGGAGACGCGAGCAGCTGAGACTAACCTCCGTCTCAGGTTACAGATAAGACGAGCCACTTTCACTGAAACGGCCTCCAGGAAAAAGTTTTTCTCCAGTTACAGAATTTCATTTTAGAGACGTTGCGTTGCTTCTGCAGTTCCATATCATTATCTTCAGATTGCTCCAGAGTAGAGATCGATTTTATCTCACACACACCCGGTCCACACAATCTGCGTCCTCAGCAGCTCAGGGTCCAGATTAAAGTTTGGAGGAGTCGGAGTTGGATTTTAATTTACGGTTTCCAACAAACACCTGATTTTCTCCACTGAAACTTACCACAGATGCTAACATGGCTAATAATGGCATGATAAGTTAGCATGATCTCGTTGCTGTTACGGCTAAAAACACGATAACCTCAGACTTGTTGTGCTATTCGCAAGTGTGGGTCATAACATAGACACCAGATTTATCATTTTGAGGAAAATGTATTAAAAATATAGAAAAAGAAGCTGTCTTAGATTGCGGTGAATTAGCATTGGGGTGAGTTAGCATTGAAGTGAGTAGTGACAAAATAATAAACAAAACAACATTGCTAATCTTTATTCCAAACAAATAAGAAAGAAAATCTTTCCTTTCTCCCTGCCTAACCAAAAACTGGACAAAAAGACATGCTCCCAAAAGAAATGGCACCCCTACAGGTCCTAGACAGCTGTGTATCTTTTTGATTTCTGATTTCTATAGCTATTTGTACAACTATGCTGAGAAAGTGCTAACATATTTCAACATGGTGAGCACGTAGCTTATATACATAATTTACAAAGCTAGCATAAAGCTGGAGTGCCAGATCTAGCATCTATTCTAGTTCTCTTCTCAATTATAACTTAATTATATGTCAGTTTTTTTTGGAAATTGAGAAAGGAGATATGGCTAATCCTTTTATGTTACATACCAAATCCCACTGGCTAATAAAACAAACAAACAAACAAACAAACAAACAGGAAGCAGTTAGCTTAATCTCTGTTGTGTAATTTGTCTTTTTCAGTCTGGTACATTTCTTTTCTGGAATTTCGGTTTCTACACACCTCACATCTCTGCTGTAGTGAGCTTCATCCTCACATCAATTACCTAGTACTTACTTAATAATTACTCCTAGCTGGCTCCCCACTACAGCTTTTATTATTCTGTAACATTAGAACTTTTTTCTGGTTTCAGACCAGTTAGCACAATGGACAGTATGTTGTATATTATTTGCTGCGTTTTTCATTCTTATTAATGGCTAATATTGAGTGAGATGAAATGGGAACCAGTTAGCATGAACTCTGCTGATTATTCCTGGCTGGCTCGCCGCTACATTCATTAATCTTCAGCAACTTCTCTGGTCAGTCACAACTTTTATTTATTATTATGCAACATCAGCATTTTTCAGACTAGAAAGTCTGTTGTTTACTCCTAGCTGGCTTACTAATATAGCTTTTATTATTATACAACATCAGCATTTTCCTCTGGCTTGGGCCAGTTATCATGATGTATATTGTATAATATTTGTTGCATCTTTCATTTTGAGTCAAGTCTATTGAATGAAAAAAAAAGCAAAACAGTTAGCATGATGTCTGTTATTTACTCCTAGCTGGCTCGCCACTACAACTTTTATTATTATGCAAAATTTGCATTTTTTTGCCTCTGTTTTCTTATAATTACTACATTATTTAGCATAATGTTGGTCTCCTTTCCAGTACCATTTAACTTCACACCATAATTCCCACCTTACACCTCACAAAACAGCTAACATGGCTAATAATAAACGATTGTACAGAAGCATGGAGCAGCTAGAATTCTGTGCTAGGGACATTAGAATTTCCAGAATATACTCCTCTGCTTTCTCGTGTTCGTCTCCTCTCTTGTCTAGGCTTAATCATCGCTGTATTTTGTCTGTGGCTCAGTCTCAGATAAATCGCTGGAGTCGGGTAGTAGGTAGGAAAGTCATTAACTGCTTATCTTTTTCCTCGAGCCTCACAGGAACTTTACCGAGGTGTGTTCATGGAAATCCACAGGGTTCAGATGAACAGTACAGCGAAAACCACGCTCTGATCATGGGGCGCCTTCGCTCCAGGCATCTCGCTGTAGACTTTATAGTTAAGTAAAGTAAGATTTGGTTTAAAATCCCCAAATCTGTCTTCAGCTCAGTGATGAATAATATGAAGAATCCTGAAGGAAGTGTATGTGCAGGTTTCAACATTAAGGATAAAATTGTAGTGTACAGAAATGTATATACAATAAAAAGGGCTTTGATAAGGTCACAGGCTTGTGCTTGTGAATGCGAATACTAGATTGAAAGAGGATTCAAACAATATTTCAGCTTTTTATGAACAATATGTTGCAAGCTAGTATAAATCCTTTGCAGTCCTTTGCAAAATTACAAAAAAGAAACTGAAAATTTAACAGTTTTGATGATTTGTAGATTTATTTTAAAGTTTGCCTCGATACATTGATATCACATGATAAATTTTCCAATACACTGATTGTTTAATATGCTAATTATAAACCAAATTCCATGTGTATACAGTTGTAAATATTATATACAGTATAAATATAATACCTGCTGTTTAGAGATGACCTCGAAAATGATCAGGTTGATCATTTAATCTGTGACTTTACACGCAGATGGTTTTTAAAAAGGTTTTTGGCCTGTTTCAGGCTGATCTCATTACAAATTTGTACAGATTTGAAGACAGTATGATTAAATTTTATTCAAATAACATATATGTTTATTCATTTATATATAATAAATATGTATGCATTTAGAACTAATGTTGTGGAATGTTTGTTAAACATGTTCGTTCCTGTTCTCGCTTACGTTATAGCAGCTATAAACAGTCGTTCCCTCACCAGCCTCTCTTTATTCTCTCTCCTGAAGTTAATAACACAAAAAAACCCTTGTCATGTTACAGAGAAACCGCAAAGAAGCATAAACTCCTCTGTCCTGATGATGTTGGAAAACTTAACGTTACAGCTTTACCTCTGACTGTTACAAAGTGCTGACACTGGAGACTCCTTCCATACATGTTACAGAAACCTATTCCTCCTCACAGAAAATAATTTTTTAATCCTTTTTAGTAGAACGTCTGCTGTACACATCCCTGTGAATGAGCTGTATTGTTAATTATAATGAGTGCATTAATATAAACCTGCACTACTGTCTAGCTTCTGTTATAGAAAATGAATCAACACCTTCTGACCAATCAGAATCCAGAATTCTTTGTAATAAATATTGACTCTTGCCATGTCCTTGAAGGTGGACAGGACAGAGGTGATCCGGAGCTCCATCAACCCCACGTTCTCCAAAGTGTTCACCCTCGACTACTACTTCGAGGAAGTGCAGCGTCTCCGCTTCGAGCTCTACGACATCAGCAGCAGCCACAATGGCACCAAGGAGGCCGACTGCCTGGGGGCTATGGAGTGTACGTTGGGACAGGTAAACACACACACACACACATATTCACACATCCGTACTATAAAATAAACTTGCTGGGAGCCTGAAGCACGCAGCTGGTTGCTTTGTGCTTTGCAGTTCTGGGTTCTCAGGCCCAGGTTTTTAATCCATTGTTGGAAATCTACTGTGGTGATGTGAAAAAATTTCCAAACTGCAAAATACACAAACAAAGTACACATCAAATAGGGATGGCTATTATTATTAGTAACAAAAATCTCCAGGAATTTGTTTTTGACATTCCAAGAGACTGAAGCTAATTCCTGGTTGTAAAATGAGAAAAATTAGACTTGGGAAGGAATGTTCCTCTCGGCTTTGTGGTGATGTCTGCTTCTCTGTAAAAGCTAGATTAGTTCATACATAATCTAAATGCACCATCACTTTTCCGTACTGCCAAATCTTGGTGTTAAGTGAAGGTTCTTCCTTTCCCTAGAGTTCAGTCTGGTTCTGTTTCAGGTGTCAGTACAGTTGATGTTTTTTTGCAGTGTATCTAAGAGTGAACTCTGGATGATATTCATCCTTATTTCATTCTGCTCAGCCTCTTTTATGTCTCTCTGCAGTCTTTTAGTTTATCAGACTCCAGGGTCTCACTTATGGGCGAGTTAGAACAAGGTTCTGTCTTTGATTCCTGAACTTTAGTGAAGCTTCAACCTCTTCCTAACTTTATCCTGAGATACTTTTATTTCGGGTACCTTCATTGCAGTTGAGGCACATCTATATCACATCTATATCACATTCATATCACACCTATCCCATCTATATCACATCCATCACACATCTATATCACATCTATATCACATCTATATCACATTTATATCACATCCATCACACATCCATTACACATCCATTACACATCAATATCACATCTATATCACATTTATATCACATCCATCACACATCCATTACACATCCATTACACATCAATATCACATCCATATCACATTTATATCACATCCATCACACATCCATTACACATCCATTACACATCAATATCACATCTATATCACATTTATATCACATCCATCACACATCCATTACACATCCATTACACATCTATATCACATCCATCACACATCTATATCACATCTATATCACATTTATATCACATCCATCACACATCCATTACACATCCATTACACATCAATATCACATCCATATCACACCTATCCCATCTATATCACATCAATCACACATCTATATCACATCTATCACACATCTATATCACATCTATATCACATTTATATCACATCCATCACACATCTATATCACATCTATATCACATTTATATCACATCCATCACACATCCATCACACATCCATATCACACCTATCCCATCTATATCACATCTATAACACATTCATATCACACCTATCCCATCTATATCAAATCTATAACACATTCATGTCACACCTATCACATCAATATCACATCCATGTCACATCTATCACATTTATCCCATCTATATTACACCTATCCCATCTATATCACATCCATCACACATCTATATCACATCAATATCACATCCATATCACATCAATATCACATCCGTATCACATCAATATCACATCCATATCACATCAATATCACATCCGTATCACATCAATATCACATCCATATCACATCCATATCACACATCTATCACACATCTATATCACATCCATATCACATCCATATCACACATCTATCACACATCTATATCACATCCATATCACGTCTATCACACATCAATATCACATCTATCACATCTATCCCATCTATATCACACCTGTCCCATCTATATCACATCTATCACACATCTATCACACATCTATCACACATCTATATCACGTCTATCACACATCTATCACACATCTATCACACATCTATATCATATCACATCCATATCACATGCATCACATATCTATATCCCATCTATATCACATTCATATCACATCTATCACATCTATCTCAAAGGTATGTTGATATCACTTATATACAAGGCATAATTTGTTAAAAAAAAAAAAACAGGAGTGGACATTTTTCATATAAAACTCAGTCTAAAATTCCCAAACTGTGGGCTGAAACTACAGAAAATAATTATTTTTGTCTGTTACAAATCAATTCAGCAATTAACAGGCCCAGAAGGCAGTAAACTTTCAAACATTTCATCACAGGTGGAAGAAATTCAGCCATCTATAACAACAAATCTGTAACATCTGGATCCATCTGGGTCCAGGATCGCTCGCACTCAGCTTTCACCAGTAAAGAGAAAAGGCAAATCTGGAAGGCAAGATAAAATAAAAATCACTTTTGGTCTGGTGAAAGAGCGATGGCAGCAGCAGTGTGCTGTGCTGACCATAAATACTGAGCTTAAGAATAACAACAAAAAGAAATCATGCTGATGACTGGCCTCTTATCAACAACAGTAATTGTATTAGAATTAAATATTCATCCTTAATTCATCCTTCATTCTTAGCTAGCCAACGTTAATGAAAACCCAGTGAATTAGATTAAAAGCACTGAAAACTATCCAGTAGAGCTGTACTGCTTGATTTTGTAGAACTGATTCATTGCCACATGTTGGTCTTTACTTCACACTTGTGGCTCTGAGACTTTCCATCTGGCGTCTGTCATCTCCTTCAGCGCAGCTCTGCTTTCTTTCTTAGTAAAAATGAGCTGGATGTGAGAGACGTGACGGGTGTTCTTGTGTCTTTTCCGTCCCTGAACAGATTGTGTCCCAGAGAAAGCTGTCCAAAGCTCTGCTGAAACACAGCAACACCGTGGGCAAGTCCACCATCATGGTACGCTTTCCCTCCTCCCTCTTCACTTTATTATTACATTCGGTACATCTGGCCATGGTTTAGCACGTTTTTGTTTTAATGACTGCCAGGTGACGCTGGGTCGACAGGGGGCGGAGCCTGAATTACACTTGACCACTGACTATTTTCTGTTCACATCTTCAGCTTGATGTTGCACTTAGCATAATAACTAAATGTAGCACTGGGCTAATGTTAACCAACCAACTTGTTAGCTTATCTTAGCTAATGTTACCTCACCTCTTTAGCAGGAGCTAGCCTTATTTACCTAACGTTATGGAAACTATTGTAATTACTGATCCTGAGCTCATGCTCATGAATTTGAACACCTGAAGGAGATGAAGTTTGAGCTTATAGATTACGTTATAAGAAAATGTACAAGCGCTAGCCCCACCCCTAATCCTAATCTTAAACTTGAGTTATAAATTTGCAGACCAGTTGAATAGCTAGCATGAGGCTAGCTATTATAGTGTCAGATTAAAGCTAGGATTTATGCTAAGCACTACACTGAGGGACGTGATGTCACATGACCAAGTTTATGGTTAGCTAGAATGTTACCTAAGCTCCTCCTCTTTTCATCAAGCAACACCTGTCATGTTATAATATTTTAAGGACAACTTAAAATCAAAGCTGACTCTTTTATTTCATGTCCCTAGATGGATGATGCACAAACTAATCAATATTATTATTAAGCAATAATATAATTACCCATAATGCCATGTGTATATTCACTTATCATGGTTCCAGGTCACAGCAGAGGAACTGACGGGGAATGATGACTACGTAGAGCTGTCATTCAGTGCCAGGAAACTGGATGATAAGGTATATGTCTACACACACACACACACACACACACACACCCCTTCAGATCTTTATTAAGCAGTACCCATGGAGAGGTTATTTTAGTCATCTGAGTGGCAGCATTGTGACGCTATGAAGCTAACACGAGGACATGCTGTATACAGGAAGTAACAGACAGACAGACAGGAAATGAGGTCAAGTTTAACCCTCAGAAGTCTGTGTCTATTTTTGTCTGCTTTTCATACCTAGGTTTAACAGTCAGTATAAACATTTCAGATATATATGAAATAAGTTAATACATAAAATAAGTTGATAAATATAACATAAAAAATATCACACAGTGGAAAATGACATCATGCATGTTTAAGTTATTTAAGCTTATTTTAATAAATTATTCGAATAAAATGATTTCCTCTGCCTCTCCAACTTACAGCACTTTTTCACTGAGACACGCCCACTGCTCATTAATATTCATATTCAATATTGCTTGCAAACTTTTACTCAGTACCTTCCTGCTAAAGCTACTGAAGTGAACTGAGTTAGAGAGAGAGAGAGAGAGAGAGAGAGAGAGAGAGAGAGAGAGAGAGAGAGAAAGAGACAGACAGACAAAGAGAGCTGAGAAATAAAGAACAAGAAAGAAAGTTAAACTTTAAGCACTAATTGAAAGAAAGAGATAAAGAGGGAATGACACTGACAGATAAACGAGGTGGAGAGAGATAAAGAGAGAGAGACAGAGCAAATGAGACAGGTTGAAGGATGAGAGAGAAGTGCGACAGAGAGCAGGAGAGAAATGAAGATTGATTGACGGAGAGAACTGAGACATAGAGAAGGAGAAAGAAAGTTAAACTCTTTATAAAAAGAGATAAAGAGAGATAAAGAGAGAGTGAGAGTGAGAAAGAGAGGGGTAAGTGAGAGAGTGATGCATACACACAAGAGAGACAGACAAGAAAACTCATTCTTGTGTTCCAGAAGTTCTCTCATTTTAAGATGTCATGCTTCTCTCATCCCTCTCTCATCCCTCTCTCTCATTCTTTTCTCATTTTTTCTCATCTTTGTCTCATCCTTCTCTCGTCCTTCTCTCTCATTCTCTTCTCATCCCTCTCTCATCTCTATATCATTCTTTTCTCATCTCTCTCTCATCCCTCTCCCATCTCTGTCTCATCTCCCTCTCATCCCTCTCTCATCCTTCTCTCATTCCTAAAATTCATTTCAGAGCTGCTTTACTGGCATAAATGTTACAAATCACATTACTGTCTAATTTAAGAACAGATTCAAAATCTCACTCTCTCTCTTCATCTCACATTGTCCTTTATCACTCCTTTAGTCCTTCTTTCACTTTGCTCTCTGGCAGACGATGTGATTGGTTGATAATAAAATTCAATATGTGCAGCAGGGAAACAGAAAGCTTCAAAAAAAAAAGAAAAAAAACCCACAATTCCCAAAGTTGGAATTCTCTCTGTTCGCTCATTCAGAGGCGAATCGTTCTATTCAAACGACTCTTTCGAATGAATCAGGTGAAATGATTCACAAGCACAACAATTGATTCATCTTACACATATTGTGACTTCTACAGTGAATCAGTGCATGTTATTTATTTATTTATTTATTTGCATTGGTCTCTGTAATTTATGATATTTACGGTAGACATGCTATTCTGGGATTTCAATAGCTTGCTGATAATTCATAATTTTAAATCATGCTCTTCAATATTTACCACACACAGTTGTTGTGACAAGCAGAGGTGTGAAGAGAAGTGTTGAAAAAAGTGTGAGACGTGTGAAAAAAAGAACACAGCTGGAATTCCTTCTGAAAACGTCACCTTTGATAAAACAAGCTCAGAGGAGATGTCTGTAATAATGTGCAACCAGTGTGAGATGAATCAGTGATGAGTCATAAATGACTCTTTCATTTAAGTGATTCAGGTGAATCGACTGATTCACAAGCACAAACTAATCAGAAAGTTTTCTGCACCGCTTTCTGCCTTCCACATACTGTATATAAAACAAGATTTGATATTTAGACACATCCTTAACCACTTAGGCATGTTTAGAACAAAAAAGTCTCAAGACATGACTCGTGAACAGGGAGTCAAATGAATCAAATCTTCATTTAAGTAAAGCAAGTGATTCAAAAGACTTGATTCAGCAAAATAATTCACTAAAGTACATGAGCTTGTGTATATTTCACCCAGCGCTGCATTATAGATTGCTTACAGAGCATTATTATTGGAGTTCAAAACTAAAATGATGAAAAGGCAATTTTGAGAGTGGAGAAAATTAAGTTTCTTTTTTTCTGCTGTGTTTATTATGAAAGGAATTGGAAATCTGGGAGAAAAATTTATGTCGGGTTTAATCTTGCTGAAAGGCTTTCTCTAAAAAATGCAATATTGCAAAAATATGTTTTTGAAAAGAAAATGAAAAAGATTGTTTTATATGATTGATCCTGTTGTTGTTGTTGTTGTTGAATAGTGCACTATTCTGGAAGCTAATTTGCACCCATATCCGAAACTATGAGGAAATCATATTGTATATATATTGTACATATAATGTACTCAAGTATTAATACGTAAAGAGTAAATATTTTTAACTGGTTTGTTATAATTATAAATTGTTATAATGTCATGTTTTGTGGTAAAATGAACTTTTATTACTTATCTAAAATGTCGTTTTGCATGAAAACATTATTCATTATTGTTAGTTTGTTGCTGATATGCACAACCAACGCTATGTAGTTTGATAATGAATTAATTAGAAGTAAAATATCCCATAAATTTGATTTGATTCACCCATTTGAATGAGTTATAGCGTAAACATCACTGGCTGGATGAGAAAAGAAGAGACCGTTGAGATTTAATGAGATTTAATGAGATTTAATAATGTAATAATGTAATGAGGGCTTTTTTGAAGGTCTAAATAAAGGAGTAAAAGGAGTGTAAGGAATAAAATGTAATATCTTTTCTTATAAATGTAATTAAGTACAAGTATTCAGTTCAAACACTCAAGTAAAACACAGACTAAATACATCAAAATAATACTTATGTAGAGTAATGAAGTATATTTAACTCCGTAAACCAGCAGCAGTAATGTTCATCACTCGATCTGTTGTTTCTTATTTTTATTTTTTAGGGAATGGGGTGAAGAGAGAAAGACAGTAAAGTCGAGTGAGATGAGATATGCTGTGGATTTTTATACCAACATGAGCTTCAGATAAACACGGTTTAACCATCGTAGATGAAGAGAAGGTGTTTATGCAGAGCAAAGAGTCATTTATTTACAATGCAAAAAGGAACAAGTCGGGTTTGTGCAAACATCTGGGAAAGGTTTCAGCAGAAGATCACTGAAAATTCTCTTTCAAAATTCTTTAAATGCCTTATCCTTGTGTTATATCCTCGCTATTTCCTGATTTTATTCAGAAAGCCTGAAGGAGCAATAGTGTAGTGTAAAGGATTAGAGATTGTTTTATGTTTTTTTTTAATTATCATGTGTCGTGATGGATGAGAGTTTGTTGTTGTTGTTGTGATGTTGTTTCCCTGCAGGACTTTTTCAGCAAATCAGATCCATTTCTGGAGATTTACAGAGTGAACGATGACGGAACGCAGCAGCTGGTGTACAGGACAGAGGTGACACACACACACGTGTACACACACAAACTGCATTAAAGAACATATTTACTGAAAATGTGCTAATTACAGCCAGTTTAGTCCATTTACTCCAGGTGGGCGTGGCCAATTTCCAAGTAACACCTAGCAACTTTTCTCTAATTAACAGATAGCTGATGCAGCATAGAGTCCTGTTCTTCCTGGATCTGTCAGGATCCTGAACGTTTAATGACTGTGTGTTTGCTTTCTGTTCACCTCATGGTATTCACCAAAATATGATTTTATTTTCATCAGCGAATTCATTTGAAAACGGCTGGAAAAAAATCCATGTTTAATTTTAGTGTGATCACGGCGGTCATTTGGGAGCTGTGTGAGGTCGCATCTGAGAGACGCTTTTTAGTTTCTTCCATTAAATTCATAATAATGGAGCTCAGCAGGTGAAATGTTCACAAAATGCTTTCATCGATCTATGAAGATAAATTACGTGTTTGAAAACTTGCTGAAAAACATGTTCTGAAGTTGTCCATGTTTTAGCCAGCCACACACACACACACACACACACACACACACATTTTAAAGAACAACTCCAGTAACTTTTAATCACAGCTGAGGAGGAGGGGGTGGGATCACCTACAGGAACACGCTTCATGTTATTTACTTGCCGGTAGAAAACATATAGAGGTGTTTATTTTGGTCATTTTCATAGCTTAAAAACTCAACCGATAAAATGAATAAATGAGGTCTTTAATTCCTGGGGTTTAATCATAAATTTATGAAGCCTGTTGTCTTCGTTCCCTCAACAAAACTTAACTTCAGAAGGTCTTTGGCTGTTCTGTACATTCCTTCGTTTTCACTCTGTATATTTAAATGTGAGACGACTGTACACATTACACACTGAACACATTTACCATCTTCTGCATACCTGAGCTCACAGACACCCACGATTGGTTACTGTCGCTGTGATTGACAAGGGAGGTCGAGTATGCCCCTCCCACCCAGACCAGTTTGCTCTCTAGGACTGTCAGATGGCATCGGGATTCAAACTTCCGGCAAAAATTGAGGAAGAGGTGTCTGAGGTGTTTAAACGACGTGGGAATGAACTAAGCCCCGCCCCCTAGTGCAAGCAGACATCACAGTGCACCAACTTTATTATAAAATATGCTTGTAATGTCATTTTACTTATTGTGTAAAAGTCATAAATGATCAAAATAAGATCTAATGCATTTTATTGTCATGTTTTTGTAAGATTTTTCTTTATATTTGCTGGACACACTCTCCAGTTACATATTCTCTCCAGATACGTGCGTTAAATAGCGTCGCAATGTCGATTTCATTCATCTCATTTTATTAAACTCTACTCTTGTTTGGTAAATAGTGACAGTAAGTTTTTAATTCCATAAGTTTATGGACAGAGACGGTGAAGAATATGAATAAATATGGTTTAAATGAGAGGATTCCTCACCGTATCAGCTGCAGTTTTCCAGTAAAGTGCTGCTACTGAGGTCCTTCTGCTACTCCAATACAAAAATCTAAAAATATAAAATATACTATAATTTGTGAATATTTTGTGTGCCGCTGTGTCGCAGACGGTCATGAACAACCTGAACCCAGTGTGGAAGACTTTCAAAACCTCTCTGAACTGTCTGTGCAGCGGAGATCACGACAGGATACTGAAGGTGATCCAACACACACACACACACACACACGTGTGTGTGATCACCCTGGCTAAACATCAAACTTTATTATTTGATAAAGTCTGTCAGGCAGCAGAGAGATTAAAGGAGGGAGATACGACAGTGAGACTGACAGAGAGAGAGATATAGAGATTATGTGAGCAAGATACGACAGAAGACAGACAGCGAGAGAGAGAGAGAGAGAGAGAGAGAGACAGAGCGAGTGAGACAGAAAGTGAGACAGAGAGTGGCACTGGGGGGCAGAAGGTGCTCTCTGATTGGTCATAGTAGCATTGGGAGTGGTTACTGCTCTGTGATTGGTCAGAGTATCATTGGGAGTGGTTACTGCTCTGTGATTGGTCAGAGTATCATTGGGAGTGGGTACTGCTCTGTGATTGGTCACAGTGGCATTGGGAGCGGGTACTGCTCTGTGATTGGTCAAAGTGGCACTGAGGAATGGAATTGCTTTCTGACAGTTTGCAGTGGTATTTGAGGGAGATGGACTGCTCTCTGATTGGAGGCACTGGAGGCAGAAACTTCTCTCTGATTGGCTACAGAGGCATTTGTGACAAAAAGTGCTGTATAATTTGTTACAGTGGCATTTGGGGTGGAAATTGATCTCTTTTTGGCCACAGTGACATTGGGGGTGGGAACCTTCCGGTCACAGAGACTGCACAGTGACAGGCAATTGATTCACTTTTAACAATGGCTTTGAGACACACAGTGTTGAACTGACAAAACTGAGCAAAACACGGTCCAGCCCAGTGTAAAGCTCATCCAATTCTACTAGAACAACACACTATCACCTCACATTTATACACAACACATTGAGCAAAAACAATAAACACCATCACTGCAAGACTCTTACACAGCGAATCGAGGCGGTCCTCAATCAAACTGTAGAGGAACAATAATCAGGTTCACGCAGTGAGGTTGATGTCATGGGAGAAATTGTGGTCCATATTTCCAGCAGAACTCCTTTTAGAAACACAATTGTCCTCTCAGTGGAAGCTCACTCTGGCTGTGCAGGACGGAATCAGCGCCAGTGACGCACCACTGAGTGTGCCGAGGAGGAAAACAGTGTTTATAAAGCGCAGAGGGGAACGGTTTTCTATTTAATAATTATCATTTAGTACAGCTTAATTTCCCTCTGTATAAATGTGACGTGGATGCAACGTCTTGGCTAATGACACGAGCAGGATGTGTTTCAGTCTGATTACTTTTCATCTCGGTGTACTTCAGAGTGGATAATAAAAGAAATAAAACAACAGGTCCAGTATTTTTCTCAGATCTGTTCCTTAAACTGACATGTTGCTAACAATTCTACTTCCTACTGACCCACCCTAGATTCTCAGTTGACCCACTCTAGATAATTTGATTTACCATTGATTTACCATGCACCTTACTTCAGATACTGACTCAAGTGCAGTAAACCTGAGTGCAAGAATTACTCTAGATCCCTAATTCACTCACTCAAGATCCCTAGTTGACTCACCTAATATCCATAGTTCACTTACATGAATCTGAGTTCAACAATTCATCCTAGATCCCTAGTTGACTCAGACTGACTAGAATGTAAGAATTATGTAGATCCCAAATGGACTCACCCTAGATCCGTAATTGACATAATTGACCCAAGCTGATCTTAGATTCCTAGTTGATTCACCCTTAATGCTCAGTTTAATCTCCCTAACTGACTCAAGATGAACCTGACTCTACCTAGATTCCTCGTCCCTAGTTCTAGCAAATTTAACCCTAATTTCCCTAAATATCTAATTGACTTCACTATAGATCCCAGATCCCTTGTTGACTCACCTTAGATTCCTAGGTGACACAAACTGATAAGAGTGTAAGACTTAAGACGTAGATCCCTAATTGTCTCCTACATCCCTAGTTGACTCAAGCTGTGTTGAGTAGAAGGATTAGCTGTAATTGCATTTAACTCACCCTAAATACCTAGTTAATGTACCCCAGATCCATAATTAACTCATCCTAGATCACTAGTAGTTCAACTGTAGATCCCTTTTTTACTGATTTGAGTCACAAATTTTAATCTCAAGACCCGTAGTTGACTTGCTCTTAATGCCAATTTAATCCACCCTAGATTCCTAGGCTCCTCAGACTGACTAGAGTGGGAAAATGGCATAGATTGCTAATTGACTCACTCTAGACCCATAACAGACTCCTACATCCCTAAATGACTCAAGCTGCGCTGAGTACAAGAATTAAATGTAGTTGTAGTTATCTCAAGCTAGATCCCTAGTTTATTTACACTAGATTCCTTGTCAACAGTTCTAAATTCACCCTAGATCTATTAATTAATTCACTCTAGACCTTAGATCCCTTATTGACTCACCCTAGATCCCTAGTTAATGCACTGTAGATCCCAGTGATTACTTAAGATGCAGTGAGTGCAAGAACTTTATTCAGACCTTCAGTTAAGGACACACACACACACACACACACATGATGGAGGAAGAATGTGCCTAAGTCTCAGCAGGAGGAAAAGGTCACACTGTCCAAACACACTCTTTTCTTTAACACCACTGTCAGCATGTGAGCACTAACTGGAAAGGACGGATCTGTGACTCAAGCAGCAATAAAGAAACAAACTCTGTGTGTGTGTGTGTGTGTGTGTGTAAAATGAAACAAGTGTTAGTGTCATCAGATTCATTGCGGGATCTAGTGTCAGTCAGTTTGTAATCTAAGGTCAATCAGCTAGGGATCTAGTGTGAATCAACTAGGGATACCGGATTCTTGGAGTTCTTGGTGTCAGGTCAGTTTGATTGAACAATTTGTGAGTCATCTAGGGATTTAGTGTCTTAAACAATTGGTCTTCCTCTCCGCAGTGCTCTGTGTGGGACTGGGACTCGAACGGCAAACACGACTTCATCGGCGAGTTTGAAGCCACTTTTAAAGAGATGCGCGGAGCCATCGACGGCAAGCAGGTAACACACTCACCTGCGTACAGACAACACACTCACCTGCGTACAGACAACACACTCACCTGCGTACAGACAACACACTCACCTGCGTACAGATAACACACTCACCTGCGTACAGATAACACACTCACCTGCGTACAGACAACACACTCACCTGCGTACAGACAACACACTCACCTGCGTACAGATAACACACTCACCTGCGTACAGATAACACACTCTTCTGCGTACAGATAACACACTCACCTGCGTACAGATAACACACTCACCTGCGTACAGACAACACACTCACCTGCGTACAGACAACACACTCACCTGTGTACAGATAACACACTCACCTGCGTACAGATAACACACTCTTCTGCGTACAGATAACACACTCACCTGCGTACAGATAACACACTCACCTGCGTACAGATAACACTCACCTGCGTACAGACAACACACTCACCTGCGTACAGATAACACACTCTTCTGCGTACAGATAACACACTCACCTGCGTACAGATAACACACTCACCTGTGCTCAGGTACAACGGCAGTGACACTGAGACTGTTTTATTTTCCAGCACAGTGTGAGTAAGTGAATGTAAATGAATCTTCTGAACATGTTCCTGATTCCTGAGCAAACTGCTTTTAAGCAAATCCACTCATCGCGATCAAAGCCGTGTTTCTCAGGTCGTCACGCCACATTTGGGGAATAAAGCAGGAGGAAGAAGTGTGATGGACTGAGAGGAGATGAGCAGATGAAAGGTGTACAGTTGACTTGGGGTCTCAGGCAGATCACGTTTCATCACACTTCTTCTTCTCTAGTTCTTCTCTTGTCGTTTTCCTCTACATTTATTAGCATAAATCTCTCCACGGTTTCGTTAAAAATGCCGTAGCACTTGTGAACATTGTCTTTTTCATTTTAGATTTGAAAAGATTCGTTGGTTAAAAGGCTTCCCTGAAATTAGCGTCATTATTCACAGCCGACTCACACAGTGTCATGCTGAGTAAAATCTCAGAGTCGTCATCGTTTAATTCCCACATCTATTTTTAAAATATGCTATAAATTACCAGCATTTTGTCAAAGATGCTACAGTGGCAGTTGTGGGACTTTAACTCATAAGCTTACGGTTACTAGCACAGAACCATGACTGCTTAGATCACTGATATTCCTCATTTAGAAAAAAGTGCTGGTGAGAAGAATAATGTTTGCATGTCGATGTGAGCAATAAGCTGTGGGATATTCAGAGATATTTTGGAGGTGGCAGGAATTTCTCTCTCTCTCTCTCTCTCTCTCTCTCTCTCTCTCTCTCTCTCCTTCTCTGTCTCTCTGTCTCTCTCTCTCTCTCTCTCCATTACAGCCTGGCCTACACACAAGTGCAGAAATATTGTGTGTAATTGCGTTACAGTGGGTCAGAGCTCAGATGGGCCTGCTAAATTGTATTTTGGTCCATTTTAAGGTCATGAGCATCCCTATAACCTGAATTAGTGTACACTAACACAAAGTGACAGGCGATTGTTCATTTTGTGTGTACGTGTACGACATGGAGCTGCGATTTCCACAACAAATGACATTTTCTCAGTTCTATGCAAATTAGACTCTGACCAATCCTATGGTGCGTGTGGTCATTTCTTCAGTTCTCTGTTCACAACTTTTATATCCTGTCATATACGACCATGACCACAAGAGACAAACTACAAATGACACGTGTGAACGCCAGGTAACGGTGATATTCAGAAAAAGCAGGAAATATTTATTTATTTTCTTTCTTATCTAAGAAAGCAAGGACATACAATTAACACCTTATTAACCGTATTTTCTAGAATATATGTTGCTCTAGTGTATACGTCTCATAAGTTTTTTAAGTCTCATTTTGCTGTCTAGCATGTGTTGATATTTTTATTTCTGAATAAAATGAAACATTTGTATTTGTTAGTGTTCTTATGGTAGACGTTATACTCCAGTATTTACGGTACTGTACCAGTAATGTTACTGTTATCAGAAGCTGCTTGTAAAGCAAAAAAAGAGGTTTCATTGTTAAGCTGCAGGTGAGGATGGAATGACCGAGGATGGAGTATCATACAAGAGGAGAACAATACAAGCAAAATGAAGCACTTTTACAATATATAATGCCTCTGATTAGAAGTTTCTGGTGGATTTTGTGCGAAAAGAAAGAATGAGAGATTATATTCAGCGCTGTCAGGAACCTGCTCACGGTGATGGACGAGTCTCGCTTCAGTCCGAACTGTGAGCTCACAGCAGACTCGGGTGCGATATCTCAACATGGCAGGCTCTTGGCTAAATTATTTTGGAGCGAGTCAATGGCACTGTGGCACGTCTCCTTCGTCAGGCCTTATTGTGTCGGCTTGTGTTGTGTTTCTCGCACGCTGCTGTGTGTGAACGAGCTGAAGATACGAACAGAATGACGACGCTCTTTATCCTGAGTAATGTACAGCTGAGATATCCCTCTGTTTCTCTCTCTAAATACAAGCTGGCAAAACTGCCTGTAGTTCAACAATATTGTAATCTCTGTCTGTCTGTCTGCCTGTCTCTTTGTCTGTCTGTCTGCCTGTTTGCGTGACTCTCTGTCTGCATGTCTGTCTGCCTGCCTGTCTGTCTCTCTGCCTCTCTGCCATGCCTGCCTGTCTGTCTGTCTGTCTGCCTCTCTGTCTGCCTCTCTGTCTGCCTGCCTGTCTGTCTGTCTGTCTGCCTCTCTGTCTGCCTCTCTGTCTGCCTGCCTGTCTGTCTGTCTGTGTGTCTGCCTGTCTGTCTCTCTGCCTCTCTGCCATGCCTGCCTGCCTGTCTGTCTGTCTGTCTGTCTGTGTGCCTCTCTGTCTGCCTGCCTGTCTGTCTGTCTGCCTGCCTCTCTGTCTGCCTGCCTGTCTGTCTGTCTGTGTGTCTGCCTGCCTGTCTGTCTGTCTGCCTCTCTGTCTGTCTGTCTGCCTGCCTATCTGTCTGTCTGCCTGTTTGTCTGTCTGCCTGTTTGTCTGCCTGCCTGTCTGTCTGCCTGCCTCTCTGTCTGTCTGTCTGTCTGCCCATCTACCTCTTTGTCTGTCTGCCTCTCTGTCTGTCTGTCTGTCTGTCTGTCTGTCTGTCTGTGTGCCGTATCCAGGTGCAGTGGGAGTGCATAAACCCCAAATATAAAATCAAGAAGAAGAATTACAGGAACTCTGGGATTGTCATTCTGAATCAGTGTAAGGTAATATCAACTCTAGAACTGTTCTATTCTGGGTTAAATTGATTTTTACAGGTTTAATTTTAAATACAGATCAAAAAAGTACTTTTTCCAAAAAAAACTTTTTTCTCTCTTAAAAGAAGGATTTTTCCCCAAGGGTTCTCCAAAGATTCTTCAGATAGTTCGGGATTCTTATCTTCCTGAAAGGGTTCCACTTGGAAAGATATTTGTAGAGTTACACATAGATTCTGATGGGAACAAACAAATAACCTTTAACATTCCTATGTTACATTCTTATGTTTAAACTTTTTCTAATAGTGTATGGAAACACTCTGTTGTAAGGTTCTATGTAGAATCTTTAAGGGTTCCCCCAGAGGTACAACTGAAGAACCACAGAATATTCTACATAACTTTCTTTTTTTTGGAGCACATAGAAGCACTCTGTTATAGGGTTCTACATGGAACTTTTTAAGGGTTTCCACCGAGAACAATCAAAGAAGCTTTAAGGGTTCTAGATCAACTTTTTTTCTGGAAGTGTAGGGAAACTGTTGTAAGACTTGATGTTGAAACTTTAAGGGTTTACCCACCAAACAAAGAACCTTTAGGGGTTCTAGATGAACCTTTTTCTAGAAGCTTTGGTAAGTACAATGTAGTAGTGGTCCACATGGAAATTTTAAGGTTTCCCCAAGAACTATTGGTTCTAGACTTAACCATTTTTACTAAGATTGCAGGGAAACACTTTTTTGTAGGTTTTGATATGAAACCTTTTTTTTTAATGGTTCTACATGGAAACTGTATGGGTTCCCCCCAGAGTAGCAATCCAAGAACCTTATGATTTCTAGATTGAATTGTTTTACTAAGAAGGACATGAGGATGATCTCTGTCGTAGGTCTCTACATAGAACCTTTAAGGGTTCATATTCTTGGTGGAACCCATAATAAGGACGTTCTATTTGGAGCCTATTTGGTTCACCCAGAGGGGCAACTGAAGAACCATTACAGGTTCTAGATTTAACCATTTTACTAAGATTGCAGGGAAACACTTTGTTGCAGGATTCTGTGTGAAGTCTTTCATTCTTAGTGCAATCTTTTTTCCTTAAGGGTTCTACATAGAATCTTTATGGGTTCCCCATAAAACATTATGCTTTTAACATGGCTTTAACTGTTACTAGCAATGTAAGGATGATCTCTGTTGCAGGGTTAATCATAGAACCTTTAAGAGTTCCCTACAGAGACAATCCAAGAAGCTTTTTTAGATTTAACTGTTATTTTTTCATAAGGAAGCATTTAGTTGAAGGGATCTGCAATGAAATACAACTAATGAAGCGACTATAAATAATGTAAATAAATAAATAAAATGGTAGTGAATCCATCTGTGTTTAAGTGTTAATGACATTTTTTCCAAGCTTTATTTCCTTCTTCCCACCATCTGCTCTCACACTCACAGATTATAAAGATGCACTCGTTCCTTGACTACATCATGGGCGGATGCCAGATCCAGTTTACAGTAAGTACAAAAAAAAAAACTTAACTGCACAACACATAGTTTTTATTTTATGGCTCTTTACCAGCTGTTTATTATTTATGATTAAATTCTCAAGGCCAAACACAATGATGCAGGTAGAAAATCCAATAAGGACGTGTTTGTGCTTGTTTTGCGTGCCCTCTTCACACACAGCCGCTATCACAGCTACACAGCAATTACTGTTAAAACCAGTGAGTCACAGCCATTAGCAGATAATTTTCTACTCGCTGCAGATTTATTTGGCACTAATGTGAGCGTTGGAGAGAAGTTTCAATAAGAGTGCTTGTTTTACATAATGTTTTGTGTCCCATCTAATTAATTCACCTAAAGTTTTTTTTAAGCCATAATTTTCACATGACAGGTTTTATGCATGCACTTTCTCTTTGACTGTGTCTCATTAGCCATGCCTGTGCGATAATTAATGCCATTTGCCCAGAATCTCCTAAACAGTTTAACTTGTTTAATTAGGCTGTGTTGATATGTTCTGCCTTCTTGCTAATCCTATTAGCATTTAATTGCAGTGCTAATGATGAATAGAAATGTTTTACTAAAGTGGATACATAATGGCAAACACTTCACATATATATTTATATATTTTATTAATTTATGTAAACACTGTGGGCCAAAATAAAAATATTAGACTAGTAATCTAACTGGGCCACTTCCACAGAGAATTGGTTAATACTGAATCACTGCTGATTCACTGAATCACTGTGATTTCACTGCATCACTACTGATGAATCACTGTTGATTTAGTGAAGCACTGTCGATTCACTGAATCACTGTGAATGCACTGAATCACTTTTGACACACCGAATCACTGTGGATGCACTGAATCACTTTTGACACACCGAATCACTGTGGATGCACTGAATCACTTTTGACACACCAAATCACTGCTGATGTACCAAATAACTGTTGATTCACTATATGACTGTGGATTCACTGAATCATTGTTAATGTACTGAATCACTGTTGCTTTACCAAATCACTTTTGATTCACTGACTCACTCTTGAAACAATTAATCAATGTTGATTCACTGAATCACTGTGGATGCACATCACATATTTACCAAACTGAATCACTTCTGTTAATTTAAATCAGTTTTCCCGTACTGAGTCATACTGAGTCAAATTTTGTGTTTTACTTGATCGGTTTTAATGTATAGCTTATCTGTGAATTGATGTAGTTATGTAGTTTTTGCTTTAAGTTTTGTTTTTTTTATTAAATCCCTTCAGCCATACTGATTCACTGAATCATTTTGGTACAGAATCAGTTTTAGCACGCTGAATCATTCTGGAGTTAGACTAAGTCGATTTTCTTGTATTGAATCAATTTTGTTTTACCCCTGCACATAGCTTTAGATGCTTGATAATGTGTACACTGTCATAGCTGAAATATAGACTGGCTTATCAAAACTAATATCAAATGTTCTAACAAGAAGAAAAAACAGCTATGGAGAGAGTCAGCTCTGAAAAATGAGGTTGACAGAGACACATTGCATTCTGGATAATTGCTGCTTTCCTTTCTGTAGGTCGCTATTGATTTCACGGCATCTAATGGAGACCCGCGGAACAGCTGCTCTTTACACTACATCCACCCGTACCAGCCCAACGAGTATCTCAAAGCGCTGGTCGCTGTCGGAGAGATCTGCCAGGATTACGACAGGTGAGACAGAAAGCCAATTAAAACACGAGATGATTTCACACCACAGTAGCCATTCAAAACCAAGAGTGAGTCGATTCATACATAAAACAGAGTTTGTGTTCTCATGTGTGGATTGGAGATGAGTGAAATTTCCATTTTTTAGTTTATATTTTATCACCCTTAAAACAAAGAAAATGTGAAAGTCTGTTAATAAAAGCTTACGAGAGGAATAAACAGGAAGCCGGATTTTTGGTTTAAGTTATACATTTCATCAGTGTAAAAATATTCTAATTTAGAGAAAAGGATCTTACTGAATCAGTTATGCCAGACCAACTCCTTTCTGTCACACCGAATCAGTTTCACTGTATCGACTCCTTTCCTTGTGCTGAGTTGATTTTGTCACACTGAATTGGCTCTATTTGAATGAATCAATTTGGCTATTCTGAATCATTCTTGCCATACTGAGTCATTTTTGACAGATTGAATCAATGTTGCCATAGTGAATCAGTTTTGCCTTAATGAATCAGTTTTCCATAGTGAATGATTTTTGCTAGACTGAATCAGTTTTGCCAGAATTAATCATTTTTCCCTTAGTGAATCAGTTTAGGCAGACTAAATCAGTTTTGCCTTAATGAATCAGTTTTGATAGCCTGAGTCAGTCTTGTCTTAGTGACTAAGTTTTGCTGGACTGAATCTATTTCAACTTAGTGAATCAGTTTAGGCAGACTGAATCACTTTTGACATACTGAACCAATTTTGCCTTAGTGAATCAGTTTTGCTAGACTGACTCAGTTTTGACAGACTGAATCATTTTTGGCTTAGTGAATCAATTTTACTTTACTGACTCACTCAGTTTTGCCTGACTGAATCACTTTCTATTTAGTACATAATTTCTGTTAGAACCAAATCAGTTTTTGCCTGAGGGAATAGATTTTCTTGTTTAGCAGTATACAGAATTTATTCTGATTTACTCAGAATATCATTTTCCCCTGATTTAATGTAAAGATGTCAGTGGGTGGATGGAGGTTGAGTGGAACAGCAGGATGAAGCTCAGCAGGACTTTGAGCTTCTTTCCTGGACTACTGTATTGATTTTTCCTGCCTGTATCTTCTCGATCCACGCTGAAGGTCTTTAAGGTCGTATTGAGAGAGCTCTGAGAGAGCTCTGAGTGTAAGGTTGAGCCGACATTGACAGTGCTGAGTCGATAAAGTAGAGATGAGACGGTGGAGAAGAGAGACGACAGCGTGGGGTCTTTATCCTGTCAGAGGAGGCTCTTTACGCAGATAAATCTGTGATTTCTCCAAGTTCATTGGTGGAAATACAAGTGATAAGATCTGATGTTCATTACATTAACACTTTCACTGCTGAGGCTTTTCAGAAAGCTTTATAACTGTCCTGAGAATTCTTTGTGTAAGCTGCAGTATGATAGTAAGTCCTATCATTCATTTCTTAAAAGCTTGTAAGTGTGTGAATGACTTCATCTGTAATGTGAAATGATGCACTGTTTCTGTCATTTAAGGACAAACCACTAATTATTGTTTTTTTTTAATAATCAGTGTTTAATATGATCCAAAAACTATTAAAATAGTATTAAATATTGATGCTTATATTTGTAATTTATCAAGGAAGTAGTAATGCTTTGTGCCTTTATTGGAGTTTTAAAAAAATACTTTCAAAGCATTAAGAATTATTTTGTATAAAAGATACTGCATTCTACACTAATGTTCTCACCGTGTGTACAGAAAGTGTTTGTTCAGTCTCCGTGTGAGTGTGTCACGCTGCCGTCTCCTTCACTTTGTGAATTGTTTGGCTTTGGTAGATCTAAAGATGTGTGTCTTATTTCTCAGTGATGAGGTTCCTGAATGTTTGAAAAAAAAAATCATTGGGTTTAAGGGTTAATGTGGGTCTGAAAGGGTTAATCATTCAAACAATCTGATTAGAAATGGATCATCAACTATCAGTCGAGCTCAGTTTGAGATCATTACTTATATTTCTTCAGTTATTAGAATAAAAACACTGATAAAAACGTTATGAACCCGATCATGACTTTAAATCACGCTAAAGAAGGTTCCAGAGTGAAATCATCTCAAATCAGGACACACGCCTCGAGCGTCAGGAAGCAAACACACAATTATGCAAATGTGTGTGAGGCGCTGATGATTGGAGCAGGGGATAATGGGAAATCTGACACACACACACACACACACACACACACACAAGGTCAAAACTGTAAGATATTCCTATCATTGTGGGGACACATGGTCCTCATCAAAACAGAAACACACCCCCATCCACACACACACACACACACACACCCTTTCCATACATGATTAAATAAAAGTCTCCTCTCAGTTTCTCGTCAGCTCTAACGTCTCATCTGCTTTGGCCCCGCAGTGATAAAATGTTTCCGGCGTTCGGCTTCGGAGCTCGGATTCCTCCCGACTTTAAGGTAATTTATGAAGCTCTGATGATGTTTCTGGAGGCACAGCTGGCTTCCTGAACTCATTTCCCTGATGCTCCTCTTCTGCGTACTGTGTGTGTGTTTGTGTGTGTTTACTACAATCCTGTGGACTTGACTAAAAATTATATTGGTAATTATGGAGCCAGCTTTGTGTGTGGTTTTAACTATGACATTCACTTTAAAACAGAAATAATAATAATAATAATAATAATAATAATAATAATAATAATAATAATAATAATAATAATAAAGAAACAGAGAATAAAAACAAGACTAAGAGTAAATAAAAACAGAAGAATTTAGAGAAAATAGAGTTTGTAAATTCAAGAAAGTACAAGAATGAGATTAAATTAAAAGAAAAGATTATAAAAACAGGCTTAAAAATGTCTAATTTCTTTAAAGAAAAAGAAAAATCAAGCTTACGCTTATTGGAGTTGGTCTTCAGAGATGTTTATGTAGGTTAATGTCAGTTGTTATAAATGTCCTATGATCGGCGCCCTTTAGTCGAGAGATTCAGTACAGGTTTATTCACGTTGTACATTTCTCTGTTTTTGTTTCTCCAGGTGTCACATGACTTCGCTGTGAACTTTAATGAAGATAATCCTGAATGTGCAGGTACGCCCGTCACCATCACACCACAGCGCTGCTGAGTTCTGCTTTCTGATTGGTCAGAAGGTGTTGATTAATTTTCCATAACAGCAGCTACAAATCACAGGTTTATATTAATGCGCTCGTTCTAATACATTATCGTTTCTATAGTAACAGCTCATTCACAGGGACTGGTACAGCGGACGCTTCTCAGATTAAAAAACGTGTAATTGTTGATATGGAGACATTTTTTTCACACTGATGGAAGGAGTCTCCAGTGTCAGCGCTGTAAAGCTGTGACATCTTCAGGACAGAGGAGTTTACGCTTCCTTGTGGTTTCTCAGTAACATGACAAGCTGCGTTTTTTAAAAATCTTATTAACTTCTAGAGAGAGAAAAAAGAGAGGCTGGTGAGGGAACATGGACGTTCCACAGCATTAAATGTAACTATAAAAGGATAAAAAGTATGATGTGTCATTCTTTAATAAGTAAAAATTTGTTATCATTGTAAAGTTGCTGTGGCGTAAGAGGAATAAAACACTTGGGGATGTGCTGTTAGAGGAAAATAATCAACTCTGGGGTGGTAACAGTGACTCTGCTTCATCACACCACGCAGTGTTTTACTATAACACACACACACACACACACACACACACTGTAGCGGTCACTTTTCTCTGATGCACTGATAGGTGGTGGAGGAGTGGGACTGATACATTGTGGATGACATCAGGGTAGTAGAGTGTGTGTGTGTGTGTGTGTGTGTGTGTGTGTGTGTGTGTGTGTGTGATTAGCAGCTCCACTCCCCTCCATTGTATTGGTGTCACTCGATTTCACTCGTCTATTCCTGGACTCACCTCGTAATGCGGCACCCACGACTCTGATCACTCGCTCTCTCCGTCTCATCCACCCGCAGCCACTTCCTCCTCCGTCCTGTCTCTCTGTTTTTTTGTTTGTTTTCTTTATTTCTTTCTCTATATTGTTTTTTTCCGGTCTTTGTTTGTTCTTTCTTTCTTTCTTTCTTTCTTCCAACTGTCTTTGTTTGCTTGTTTGTTTCTTTTTCTTTGTTCTTTCTTTTCCACTCTATTCCAGCCTTTGTTTGTTTGCTTGTTTCTTTCTTTCTTCAGATTTTCTTTTGTCACTTTTACCTTTTTCTATCGCCCTTTTTATGGTATTCCTCATCTTCTTTCTCTCCCTTTTTCTTTTTCTCCTTCCATCTTTCTTTCTTTCATTCTCTCTTTCAATTCAATTCAATTTTATTTGTATAGCGCTTTTAACAATGGACATTGTCACAAAGCAGCTTTACAGAAATAAATGGATTCACAAAAATATATTGTAAATATTTAAATTTATCACTGTGAATTTATCCCTAATGAGCAAGCCAGTGGCAACGGTGGCAAGGAAAAACTCCCCGAGATGATATGAGGAAGAAACCTTG
>CM040475.1:904482-958687 GCA_022758105.1 Pangasianodon gigas
TAATGCTACAAACTCGTTTGGTTTAATCCACGTTTCTGTTAAACACAGTACATCAAACTCCTGATCAGTAATGGTTTCATTAACAATAAGCGCTTTAGACGTAAGAGATCTAATATTCAACAGTCCTAGCTTCAGATCAACGGTGCTGGCTATGCATTCGGTATGGTTTAATTTTATGTTAATTAGGTTACTAAAACAATCTTTCTTTCTTCCAGCTGTCTTTGTTTGCTTGTTTGTTTCTTTTTCTTTGTTCTTTCTTTTCCACTCTGTCTTATTCCAGCCTTTGTTTGTTTGTTTGTTTGTTTGTTTGTTTATGGTATTCCTCATCTTTCTTTCTTTCTTTCTTTGATAATGTTCACACAGTCTGTGCCACTGTTACATCGTAAACTCATTATTATTCAGTAGACACTCATCACTATTCAAGATGCACTCATTAATATTCATTATACACTCATTACTGTTTAAATAGATTTGAATAATAATTTGGTTTAATTTATTTGATTACAAATTAAATTTCTGAAGGAATTTTACAGTTTACAAAAATTCCACTGGAGGAGTGTAAGTGTGTGTGTGTGTGTGTGTGTGTGTGTGTGTGCCTCCACACTGTAATTAGCGTCAGCTCTTACACACACTCTCAGGCGACGCTGCCAGTTACAGCTGCTGCATAAAACGCAGCCAATTAACAACAACTCCATCTGCTACCTCTCACTCCTCCTCTCAGCACTCAACCGTCACTCCATCACTCTCCATCCATCACTCCATCTATCTCTCCATCCATCTCCCCTTCATCAATTCATCCATCACTGTATCCACCTCTCCATCATCACTCCATCCACCACTACATCCATCTCCCCATTTGACTCTCCATCCATCACTCCATCATCACTACATCCATCTCGCTATCCAACTCTCCATCATCTGTCCATCCATTACTCTATCATCACACCATCCACTACTCCATCCATCCTCTCCATCCATCTTTCCATCCCTCATTCCATTCATTTCTCCATCCAAATCCTCCTCTCCATCCATCCGTTTGCATAAGCATATTTTCTTTATTTTTCTTTCTCTCCTGCCATGTTTTTTTTTGTTCTTTCTTTTGTTTTTTCTTTTGCTTCCCTGTTGTACCTTTATTTGTTTTAGCAATTTGCTTTTTTTTCTCTTTTTCTTCCTTTCTTTTTTCTTTTCCACTGCCCAGTCCATCCTCTCTTCTTTGTTTGTTTGTGTCTCTGTGTGCAGTGACCTACACTACTGCGTTCTGTCAGCTGGATGAGCTCCTGATGTAATTCGTCTCACAGTGTCTGTGCAGCCTATATATAGAGCTTTTCATTTATTATAACACACACACACACTCATTCACACACACTCACACACACACACAAACTCACACACTCATTCTCACTCACACACACTCCCACACTCTTGCACGCACATTCACCCTCTCTCTATCTCTCTCTCTTTCTCTCTATCTCTATCTGTGTCTCTCTCTCTCACACACACTGATGCACGCACTCACACTTTCTCTCTCTCTACCTTACATGCTCACCTTTCTCTCTCTCTCTCTCTTTCTCTCTCTCTCTCTGCAGCAGTACTTTATCCTCCTGATCCTGACGGATGGTGTGATCACAGACATGGCTGACACGCGGGAAGCCATCGTTCACGCGTCTCACCTGCCCATGTCCATCATCATCGTGGGCGTGGGGAACGCAGACTTCACCGACATGCAGATTCTGGACGGAGACGATGGGATCCTGCGCTCGCCCAAAGGAGAACCGGTGCTGAGGGACATCGTCCAGTTCGTCCCCTTCCGCAACTTCAAACACGTCAGTCACCTTTCCCTAAAACTTTAGAACAAGAAAGAAAGAAAGAAAGAAAGAAGCAAACAAATGAAACAAACGAGTTTTGGGCGGGGCGAATGTAGTTATCAGGTTAGCAGTTAGCAGTTAGCGACAGGTTAGCAGTTATCAGTTATCAGGTTAGCAGTTATCAGTTATCAGGTTAGCAGTTATCAGTTAGCAGTTAGCGACAGGTTATCAGTTATCAGTTATCAGTTATCAAGTTAGCAGTTAGCGACAGGTTAGCAGTTATCAGTTATCAAGTTAGCAGTTAGCAGTTAGCGACAGGTTAGCAGGTGGAGGAGCTGCAGCTCTGTTTGAGACGCTGTGATTATTCGCCCTCATGTGCTAACGCTCTCTGCTTTAATCAGTGTGTTGCTCTGTGTTGCTGAGCTCTCCTGTGAAGTGTGTGTGAAGTGTGTGTGAAGTGTGTGTGAAGTGTGTGTGTGAAGTGTGTGTGGTTAATTACAGCCTCCTCAGCGCTCTCTTACCTAATCACCTTTCACTGTTCCGCTCCTTTAATCACCACACCACACACACCCGAGAGTCAGATGCACTTTTTTTAATTGATTTATTTAATTAATTCAGAAAAAAAGAAAATAACAGTCGTGATGTAAAGCTGACGCTGGTACTGAGGATGTAAACATGCAGAAAACAGCAGAACGTTAATGAGATGGAGGAGAACATGGAGCTAGTCCTGCGTTTCAGTGCAGTTATTAACACGCCCATGTGGACTTCGCCCAGTCAACTGAAAGCTCAAATCCTCTCGGTTTTAATGATGTGGTTTCTCCGCAGTAAACAGTTCCTGTGTTACGAAATGGAGAGGACACAAAACAAAACCCCTCACAATCCAGGAGAGAATTAAAGAGACGCCAAAATAACGTCCACGTACACCGAGGAGACGACGGAGCCGAGTCCCACATCTTCTCCAGAAGTGCCAACGAAGAGAGAATTAAGAAAGGAAGGATGGAAAAGAAATAAAGAAAGAAAGAAAAAGGAAGGATGGAGAAGGACAGAAATTAATAGGCTATGAAAAAGAAATTTTTTTTAAACTAGTGAAGTGAATTCTGGATCTTTTCTGTGAATCAGATCATTTGACTCATTTGACTCATTTGACTCAGGAGTCAACATCTTTAAGCTCACAAATGACTCCGTGCCTTTTTTTTTTTTTTTCCAAACCCAGACAAAGTTTGTGATATTTTGAGCCATGATTGTTCTTATTGTTCCTCTTTGGCTGAAATTTCTGAATGAACATCTATCTGAGTCAGCTCTCAGTGTCTCAGTGTTCACCTAAAAGAGCCGAATCGTTTGCGAATGACTCAGAATCAAAGACACACACTGAAATGATTAAATCCCAGGACGTTCGTTAAATTCCGACGCACTTTTCTTGCTCATGCTGACGGATTCACACGCTTTCACACTTCAGTGTGTTTATACTCTGAATCCTGCCAAGAGTTTTGTTTACTTCTCCACGTTTTCGCAGCTTCATACAGACCGTCGCTGATTTCAGTGGAGAGAAACTGTGATTAGCTGATGGCACTTCTGGAGAAGATGTGGGACTCGGCTCCGTCGTCTCCTCGGCGTGCGTGGACGTTTTTTGGCGTCTCTTTAATTCTCTCCTGGATTCACAGTTTCTCTCTGTAAACATCCTCGACTCGGCTGAACTCCTGAACCGAAGAGCGCAGTTGTGCAGTTTCCTCTGTTTCGTAACGCAGGAACTGTTTACTGCAGAGAAACGACATCATTAAAACTGAGAGGATTTGAGCTTTCAGATGACTGGGTGTTTTGTTGGGTGACAAAATCTCAGCGAGTAATGATGTCTGGGAAAGACATTCAACAGTAACTCACATTTACATTTAAGACATTTGGCAGACGCCCTTAACCAAAGTCTCTATCCATAAATACATCCTGATACGGTTCACTAGGACACAGACTGAGAAAACCATCAGTCTAGAATTCAAAAAAAACACACAAATGATAGTTTAATTCTAATTTATATTAAACAGCAATAAACTATAAAAATAAACAATAAAATATGATATATGTGATACATTTCTCTGATGTTGAACATGTGACCATGTTATTGCATCATATAACACCATGTAACACCAGTTTACTAGAGAAAGAGATATATTTCATTTTGCACAATAGCGTACTGAAAACATCAACAATTTCCCCGGGAAAGGGGGCGGGGCATAGAGAGTTGATGGGTTTCCTAATTTGCATATTCATTGTACAAAATGCCCTTTTTTTATTGTGAAACTGAAAAAAATTCTCCAAAGGATTTTGGTGACTTTAATTATTATGTTCTGGTCTTCTGAACCATAGCCTACTAAAATTGATTATTATTTTTTAAATTTAATTTATTAATTTGATTGTGTTATTTTTTTTTTAAATTGTGGAACTTGAAAAAAAATTCTAAAGGTTTTGGTGACTTTAATCTTTATGTTCTCTTTTGTTAAACACTAGTCCAATAATATTTACTTACTTACTTACTTACTTATTTAGATATACTGTATGACAGTAGCAGGATTCTGGCATGTAGCCCGTCCTGAGCAATCTTTGAAAAGCAAATCTTTGTGCAGTTTTATTTTTATATGAGGCTTAAACACGTTAAACATGTTAAACTCTGAACATGAATAATCATTTCTGTAAATGAAGAGTTGTGTAAAATCTGTATCTGTATGAACTGTAAGGTAAAAACTGAACACGAGTGACATTAATTCTGCTCTTTTCCTCCTCAGGCATCTCCTGCAGCGCTGGCCAAAAGCGTTTTAGCCGAAGTGCCCAACCAGGTGGTGGATTATTACAACAGCAAGGGCATCAAACCCAAATGCCCCAGCGAGTTCGAGTCTTCCAGGACGTTTAGCCGCTGAACTCTGACTACAATCTGACTACGATCTGATTAGGATCTGATTAGGATCAGCACGTCTCTGTCAGTCTGTCGCTCGTTTTTTTGCATGCGTGGATGTGTAGGCTAAAGCGAAAGTGCCAACACACGCGTCCGGCGTGGAGACACGGAGACTCTGCATGTTTCTCAGAGTTATAACTGATCTGTTTCTTTTTTATGTCTATATTTAAACTGAGATTTTGCTAAATTTCTTAAAATTCTTACATTGTAAAGCATTTTGGATGGAGATCATTGAGAATGTTTAGCTCTCTGTATTAGATACTGAACGTCTGCACCTTGAGATAAAACGTGGTTTTTTTTGCACATGAGGAAATGCATGACTGTATTTTGCATGATAATATAAATGAATAAAACTAAATTTCTCCATGTTTTGGTCTGGGGATTGTAAGTGAAGTAGGTATGGGTGTGTCCCAAACGCTAGTGCTGGAGAGAAAAGATCTTACTGGAATTCATTCTAACGATTGTTGAGAAAACTGAAGACAAGACGCCGTAACTTTAATAAGTTTAGCAAACAAAGTGATAAAACGCTAATAACGTAACAGTGCAGCAAATTCAGAACACAATACATTGCTGTTATCAGAAACTAATCAGTGACAGTGTGGTGTGACGTGGCCTAAAGCGACATGGAGTTACTGTTCCCACCCTGAAGTTGATTATTTCTCTGTAACAGCTCCGCTCCTGGTGTTTTATTCCTCTTATACCACAGCAATTAGCAAACAATGACACTGGAGAGTCCTTCCATAAAAGTTCAATTACAGAAAACGTCACCATATTAAGTTTATGTGAAGCGTCCGCCGTACAGCTGTTGCTATAGAAACGATAACATATTATTTTAACGTGCGCATTAATATAAACCTGTGATTTGCAGCTGCACTACTGTCAAAGATGCTGTTCAACATCTGACCAATCACAATCCAGAATTCAGCAGCGCTGTAAAAACGTGTAAAAGCTTCACATGCAGCTCTATAAATCTTTGAATCTAAAGGAAAAAAACAGATATCTAACATTAGCTACTTTGCTAATAAAATCTTTATCTTACTTTTATAGTGGCTAGCATGCGTCACAGAGACCCCGCCCACCAAACGAATTTTAATAACACTTAATACAGTTTACTATATTATACATGCACCATTTTTATAATTCGATTGAAACAGATTTAATAAATTGACAAAATTTGGATTATTACATAAAGATATAACTTCTGTAATTTTTACGTGACCTCCATTTTGAGAACCACTGGTTAATTAATTAATAATAACCAATTAATTAGTAATTAATAATCATGATAAACTCATTTTTGCTATTCATATAGCATATTCAGTAGGTAGCTAATTGACTAATTCTTGCCTAGGATATGAGATTAGCCTGAAAATATGCTAAACACACGTGACGTCCAGCTCTGTTTTACTGCAGCTTTACAGCTTTATACTTTATTTCACAATTTGAATGTTCGACTTGTAAACCGACTTTCGGCCATTTCACGACGTTAAAACTGACAGAATACTGAAAATAACCTTGTACAAACATGCAAAGAAACATCCCGAGGTCAGGTTTAGAGAAGATTCTGTGAGTGTTAGCTTTAAGAGCGCTGACTAGCGTTTGGGACGAGGCCTGTGGTTACGCTCCTGTATCCTCCGATCAGTAAAAGCACAACAGAGTAACACTTTAGAATATTTGATTGAGGTAGTTTATTAGAGTTTGATAATAAAGTGCTATAAACGGTTTGTGTGTGTGTGTGTGTGTGTGTGTGTGTGGATTGTGATGAGTGTTTTCTGAGAGTTTGGAATAAAACTGCATGCCTGTGGTTTCATGTAACAGACATCAGTGTGACATTTGTATTCTAAAGTGTTACCTATATTAACTACTGATTAAATCTTACTCTGGAACATTGTAAAGTTGTTTTGTTTTAATTTGGATTCATTGATTCTTTTACAAGTCTTGAAATGATGCAGATATTTAATTTTATTTACACAATAAGTACATATTTCATGATATTGTATGTAAAAATAAAGAACAAGACCATCATTTGAACTGAAATGAAAATGCTCAGCTGGTGAAATATGAATTAAATGAAAAGAATTATGGGATTGGCATCTTAAAGAAGGACACATGCAATGCTTCTGGTCTAAAATAAAGAACCTAAGCAAGACCAAACTACGAGTACCAGCTATACACACCTGAGGGCCACAAAGACGAGTGTTTGTATCCTGAAATGTACACTTTAGTCCCAGTTTCTGAGGTTCTGCTGCTTAGAAATGTGTGAAAGCTCCAGAGGATGAAATTCAGACCACCAACTGTGACAAGAAAAAAGGGTTTTAGTTCTTCTCTTTTCACCTCTGATATATGTCATCTCCTGCTTTTCTGTAATTCCTTACAAGTCCTTTATTTTTCCCTCTACCCTTTCTCTCTCTGTGGTTCTCCTCCCACTTTCTCTTCTCTCCTCTCAGTCTTTATTTCTTCTTTCCTCCTCTGTTAATGATGCCTGGCTCTTCTCTGCCCTTTAGTTCATGACTCAGCCGGCCAAATAACACCGAAAATAATGTTAACATTTAAAAATAATTTAACATGTTCTTCTGGTTAAGCATTTAGACTTTCTTTTCATCCTCATGACCTCTTCATCACTGAGAAGAGCAGGACAAATAAATCAACCGCTGTCTATTAACCTGTAAAATTATAATCGTATTCAGAGTTTAGTACATCTTTTATTGAGGATTTAAATACTGAAATGAGACACATCAGTATTCAGTCCTCGGCTCTAACTGCAGACTTTACGTGAGAGTTACATGAGAGTTACACAGGTGTGGGCGGAGAAAAGGCAGTGGTCTACACGCTGTTGAAAAACCCTGTCTCAGATGCTTCAGATCAAGAAAATCTGCCAACCTCAGAGCTACACACAGGTGATTTTAATAATCTGAATGGAGAGCACAGGAAATCAGCTGAAGCACATGCATAACCCGAGTCTGAATACTAGCAACTTTCCCTGCATAAATATGGAACAAAAGCACTTGGTGATTTGAGGATAAATGGGTCGAGACCCTACCAGGAGCTGAACTACTATTTTTAACCCTGTTTGAATTGTTATATACAATAAACGAAGCTGAGAGAACGAAGCCAGAGCTGGTGTGTTTGATCTTCCTCACTGTCATCCTCAAGCTCTGTTTCCGTTTGATTTTCTTCTGTTCAGTTTGACATTTCTGCTTGATCAGTTTGATCAAAGTCACAAAAGTGATGAGCACAACAGAGTTTTACTCATCACTTTTAATGTGGCTGAAAATCAAACAAAAGAATTTTTTTTACTATATTCATCACATCACATCGCTGTATGAAGGGGAAGGAGAGCTCTGACCTTCCAGCATCAAGGATCGACTTTAATCACAGGTATTATTCCTGTGAGTGGAACATTTTAAACATATCAGCCTGTCATTACATTATTTCTGTTATAATATCCACAACAAATAGTTTATTAATTACACTGGCTAAAGTGGCTACCAAGTGAAGCTATTTACTCATCATATTTTTATCTGTTTATAGTTACGTTTAATGTTCTGTGAAACAAGTTAGTTCCTGTTCTCACTTACGCTATAGCAGCTATAAACAGTCGTTCTCTTCTTTTCTCCCTCTTGAATTTAATAAAACAACAATACAGCTTATCAAATGAGTGTGTCCAAAACCTGTGTGTCTTATTGACTGCTCTACTGGAAATGGTCAGATCTCAGCTTTAGAGTGTGATTGGATGAAACGAAGTGCACTCCTGTGTTTGTCTTGATCTCAGTAACGTACAGTGTGAATTTGGGGGAAATTGGAGAAAGTCGAATTTTTCACCCAGAAAAACACCAAGGCTAACCCCTTACAGTTTTTTTGGGTGAAAAATTTGACGTTCTCCAATTTTATTTAAATTCACATCGTGTGTTAGGGAGGTGAAGACAAAACCAGCGGCGTAAGTTTGACGTTCCTATCACGCTCCAAAGCTGAGATCCGAGGCTCTAATATATTCACTAGGTTTCCACATGTTGGACATGGGAGCGCTCAGTTCAAGTAGCACCGATCGCTAAATTTCACTCTTCCTGGACGTCTACATACAACAGTAGGATTTGTCTCGATGAACAGATGCTGTTTGAGAGCTAACATGTCAGAGAATTCCACCCGAATAATGTCAAATTGTGACTTGTAAGGGGTTAGCCTTGGTTTATAGTTATGTTTAATTTTCCATGAAGCAAGTTAGTTCTTGTTCTTACTCACGTTAGAGCAGCTATAAACACTCTTTTTCTCCCTCTTGAACTTTTTAAGACAAAAAAATAACGCTCATGTCCAACATATGGAAACCTAGTGAATATATTAGAGCCTCAGATCTCAGCTTTGGAGCGTGATAGGAACGCCAAACTTACGCCGCTGGTTTTGTCTTCACCTCCCTAACACACGGTGTGAATTTAAGGAGAGTCGGAGAACGTCAAATTTTTCACTAAAAAAACTGTAAGGGGTTAGCCTTGGTGTTTTTCTGGTTGAAAAATTCGACTTTCTCCAATTTCCCCCAAATTCACACTGTACGTTACTGAGATCAAAACAAACACAGGAGTGCACTTCGTTTCATCCAATCACACTCCAAAGCTGAGATCTGACCATTTCCACTAGACCAGTCAAAACGATACAGTGGTGCTTGAAAGTTTGAGAACCCTTTAGAATTTTCTATATTTCTGCATAAATGACTCAAGGTCATTTATGATGCTAGAAGGTCAGAGCTCTCATTAATCACTGGTTTAACTGAACAAAAATGGCTTCCACACTCATTATTCAGCAGCTTATAGAATAGCACTTGATCCAGAACATCCTGTTATTTTCCATTTTTTTTATATCGTGCTCCGACAGGTAATTGTGCGCACAATTTAGTGAATCCATGAGATACTCAAAGTCATGAAAAGAGAATTACTGTTTATAGCTGCTATAACATAAGTGAGAACAAGAAATAACATGTTTTATGGAAAATAATCGTAACTCTAAACAAACAGATTCAAACAAACAAAAATTGCAAGTACACTGACATGTTAGCTCTCAAACAGCATCTACTCATCGAGTCAAATCCTACTGTTGTATGTAGACGTCCAAGGAAGAGTGAAATTTAGCGATTGGTGCTACTTGAACTGAGCGCTCTCATGTCCAACATATGGAAACCTATTGAATAAATTAGAGCCTCGGATCTCAGCTTTGGAGCGTGATAGAAACATCAAACTTACGCAGCTGGTTTTGTCTTCACCTCCCTAACACATGGTGTGAATTTAAGGAAAATTGGAGAACATCAAATTTTTCCCATAAAAAAAACTGTAAGGGGTTAGCCTTGGTGTTTTTCTGGGTGAAAAATTCGACTTTCTCCAATTTCCCCCAAATTCACACTGTACGTTACTGAGATCAAGACAAACACAGGAGTGCACTTCGTTTCATCCAATCACACTCCAAAGCTGAGATCTGACCATTTCCATTAGAGCAGTCAATAAGATATCAAAAGAGTATATCCAAAACCTGTATAAGATGTGTTGTTGTTGTTGTTGTTCTTTTAACTTTAAGAGAGAGAAAAAAGAGAATGACTGTTTATAGCTGCTATAACGTAAGTGAGAACAAGAAATAACTTGTTTCACAGAACATTAAACGTAACTATATACAGATAAAAAGTATGACATGTAAATAGCTTCAATTGCTATCCACTTTAGCCAGTGTATAAACTATTTGTTGTGGATATTATGACAGAAATTATGTAATGACAGACTGATATTTTTAAAATGTTCCACTCGCAGGAATAATACCTGTAAAACCTGTACATGTTTATCTTATTGACTGGTCTAGTGGAAACGGTCAGATCTCAGCTTTGGAGTGTGATTGGATGAAATGAAGTGCACTCCTGTGTTTGTCTTGATCTCAGTAACGTACAGTGTGAATTTGGGGGAAATTGGAGAAAGTCGAATTTTTCACCCAGAAAAACACCAAGGCTAACCCCTTACAGTTTTTTTTGTGAAAAATCTGACCTTCTCCAATTTCCCCCAAATTCACACCATGTGTTAGGGAGGTGAAGACAAAACCAGCCGCGTAAGTTTGATGTTTCTATCACTCTCCAAAGCTGAGATCTGAGGCTCTAACACATTCAATAGGTTTCCACATGTTGATGATGTAGTAGAAGAGCACTTGGTTATCTTCACACCATGGGCTTGTTTTCTTTACAGCAGAGCACATCGAATTAACACAAACACTGGCATTATTTCATTAATGTAACAAATCAAAATAACAAATAAAAAGTGTGACAAAATCGCCTACATCCTACATGCACTATGTAATTTTATGACTTTGATTGAGTATCTCATAGGGCTCCAAGGCTCTTGTATATTCAATGGGTTTCCATGTGCTGGACATGGGAGCACTCAGTTCAAGTAGCTCAGTTCATCTGTGAAACATGGTGGTGGTAGTATCATGGTTTGGGCCTGTTTTGCTGCATCTGGGACAGGAAGGCTTGCCATCATTGACGGAACAATGAATTCTGAATTATACCTGATGTGCAGGATGGATCAACAGTTACCGGAAACGTTTAGTTGCAGTTAGTGCTGCACAACGGGGTCACACCAGATACTGAAAGCAAAGGTTCACATACTTTTGCCACTCACAGATATGTAATATTAGATCATTTTCCTCAATAAATAAATAACCAAGTATAATATTTTGTGTCATTTGTTTAATTGGGTTCTGTTTATCTAATTTTAGGACTTGTTTGAAAATCTGCTTATGTTTTGAGTCATTTATGCAGAAATATAGAAAATTCTAAAGGGTTCTCAAACTTTCAAGCACCACTGTGTCTTATTGACTGGTCTAGTGGAAACAGTCAGATCTCAGCTTTGGAGTGTGATTGGATGAAACGAAGTGCACTCCTGTGTTTGTCTTGATCTCTGTAATGTACAGTGTGAATTTGGGGGAAATTGGAGAAAGTCGAATTTTTCACCCAGAAAAACACCAAGGCTAACCCCTTACAGTTTTTTTGGGTGAAAAATTTGACGGTCTCCAATTTTCCTTAAATTCACATCGTGTGTTAGGGAGGTGAAGACAAAACCAGCGGTGTAAGTTTGGCGTTCCTATCACACTCCAAAGCTGAGATCTGAGGCTCTAATATATTCAATAGGTTTCCATGTTGGACAAGGGAGCGCTCAGTTCAAGTAGCACCGATCGCTAAATTTCACTCTTCCTGGACGTCTACATACAACAGTAGGATTTGTCGTGATGAGTAGATGCTGTTTGATTCCTAACGTGTCAGAGAATACCAACAGAACTAGTGTAAAGTTGTGACTTTTTTGTTTAAATCTGTTTATTTGTTCACAGTTAGGTTTAATTTTCCATGAAGCAAGTTAGTTCTTGTTCTCACTCACGTTAGAGCAGCTACAAACACTCTCTTTTTCTCCCTCTTGAACTTTTTAAGACAAAAAATAACACATCAGATGAGTGTATCCAAATCCTGTATATCTTATTGATAGCTTCAACTGTGGGAGGTTGGTGGGTTTCCTCACATGAACTGCTTGCTTCAGGTCCTTCCACATAATTTCTATTGGAATAAGGTCAGGATTTTAAGTTGGCCATTCCATGATACCCTGGTACTACCACCACCATGTTTCACAGATGAACTGAGCTACTTGAACTGAGCGCTCCCATGTCCAACATGGAAACCTATTGAATGTATTAGAGCCTCGGATCTCAGCTTTGGAGCGTGATAGAAACATCAAACTTACGCAGCTGGTTTTGTCTTCACCTCCCTAACACACGGTGTGAATTTAAGGAAAATTGGAGAACATCAAATTTTTCCCATAAAAAAAACTGTAAGGGGTTAGCCTTGGTGTTTTTCTGGGTGAAAAATTCGACTTTCTCCAATTTCCCCCAAATTCACACTGTAGGTTACTGAGATCAAGACAAACACAGGAGTGCACTTCATTTCACCCAATCACACTCCAAAGCTGAGATCTGACCATTTCCACTGGACCAGTCAATAAGATAAACATGTAAAACCTGTACAGGTATTATTCCTGCGAGTGGAACATTTTCAATTCAATTCAATTCAATTTTATTTGTATAGTGCTTTTAACAATGGACATTGCCACAAAGCAGCTTTACAGAAATAAATGGATTCACAAAAAATATATTGTAAATATGTGAATTTATCCCTAATGAGCAAGCCAGAGGCTATGGCGGTGAGGAAAAACTCCCTGAGACAATATGAGGAAGAAACCTTGAGAAGAACCAGGCTCAAAAGGGAACCCATCCTCATCTGGGTGCAACGGAGAGTGCGATTATAAATAAATCCCTTCTATTATTGTGTACTATATGGACAAATAGTGCAATTGTGCAACCAGTAAATTCATCACAGTTTTCACAAGAAGTCCTGTTGGTTAAAATCTATCCACTGTCCACTGATGGAGTCCTGAGTACGAAGGTATATCAGTCTGTCATTACATTATTTCTGTTATAATATCCACAAAAAATAACTTATGCACTGGCTAAAGTGGCTACCAAGTGAAGCTGTTTACATGTGATACTTTTTATCTCCTTATAGTTACATTTAATGTTCTGTGACACAAGTTAGTTCCTGTTCTCACTTACGTTACAGCAGCTATAAACAGTCGTTCTCTTTTTTCTCTCTCTTGAAGTTTTTAAAACAACACCACCACATCTCATCAAATGAGTGTATCCAAAACCTGTGTATCTTATTCACTGCTCTACTGGACATGGTCAGATCTCAGCTTTGGAGTGAGATTGGATGAAATGAAGTGCACTCCTGTGTTTGTCTTGATCTCAGTAACGTACAGTGTGAATTTGGGGGAAATTGGAGAAAGTCAAATTTTTCACCCAGAACCCCTTACAGTTTTTTTGGGTGAAGAATCTGACCTTCTCCAATTTTCCTTAAATTCACACCGTGTGTTAAGGAGGTGAAGACAAAACCAGCGGTGTAAGTTTGACTTTCCTATCACGTTCCAAAGCTGAGATCCGAGGCTCTAATATATTCACTAGGTTTCCACATGTTGCACATGGGAGCACTCAGTTCAAGTAGTACCGATCGCTAAAATCCTGTGATTAAAGCTGATTCTTGATGCTAGAAGGTCAGAGCTCTCATTAATCAGTGGTTTAATTGAACAAAAATGGCTTCGACACTCACTATTCAGCAGCTTATAGAATAGCACTTGATCCAGAACATCCTGTTATTCTCCATTTTATTTTTTATATCGTGCTTTGACAGGTACTCCAACAGATAATCAAAGTTATGAAAAGAGAATTACTGTTTATAGCTGCTATAACGTAAGTGAGAACAAGAAATAACTTGCTTTATGGAAAATTAAATTGGTGGGACCCCCTTGTGCAGCAATAACTGCAACTAAACGTTTGCAGTAACTGTTGATCAGTCCTCCACATCGGCTTGGAGGAATTTTAGCCCGTTCCTCAATACAGAACAGCTTCAACTGTGGGAGGTTGGTGGGTTTCCTCACATGAACTGCTTGCTTCAGGTCCTTCCACAAAATTTCTATTGGAATAAGGTCAGGATTTTAAGTTTGCCATTCCATGATACCTTCATACTACCACCACCATGTTTCACAGATGAACTGAGCTACTTGAACTGAGCGCTCCCATGTCCAACATGTGGAAACCTACTGAATGTATTAGAGCCTCGGATCTCAGCTTTGGAGCGTGATGGGAACGCCAAACTTACGCCGCTGGTTTTGTCTTCACCTCCCTAACACATGGTGTGAATTTAAGGAGAGTCGGAAAACGTCAAATTTTTCACCCAAAAAAACTGTAAGGGGTTAGCCTTGGTGTTTTTCTGGGTGAAAAATTCGACTTTCTCCAATTTCCCCCAAATTCACACTGTACGTTACTGAGATCAAGACAAACACAGGAGTGCACTTCATTTCATCCAATCTCACTCCAAAGCTGAGATCTGACCATTTCCATTAGAGCAGTCAATAAGATATCAAAAGAGTATATCCAAAACCTGTGTACGATGTGTTGTTGTTGTTCTTTTAACTTTAAGAGAGACAAAAAAGAGGCCGACTGTTTATAGCTGCTGTAACGTAAGTGAGAACAAGAAATAACTTGTTTCACAGAACATTAAACGTAACTATAAAGAGATAAAAAGTATGATATGTAAATAGCTTCACTTGCTATCCACTTTAGCCAGTGTATAAACTATTTCTGTGGATATTATAACAGAAATTATGTAATGACAGACTGATATTTTTAAAATGTTCCACTCGCAGGAATAATACCTGTAAAACCTGTACATGTTTATCTTATTGACTGGTCTAGTGGAAACGGTCAGATCTCAGCTTTGGAGTGTGATTGGGTGAAACGAAGTGCACTCCTGTGTTTGTCTTGATCTCAGTAACGTACAGTGTGAATTTGGGGGAAATTGGAGAAAGTCGAATTTTTCACCCAGAAAAACACCAAGGCTAACCCCTTACAGTTTTTTTGGGTGAAAAATTTGACCTTCTCCAATTTTCCTTAAATTCACACAGTGTGTTAGGGAGGTGAAGACAAAACCAGCGGCGTAAGTTTGGCGTTCCTATCACGTTCCAAAGCTGAGATCTGAGGCTCTAATACATTCAATAGGTTTCCATGTTGGACAAGGGAGCGCTCAGTTCAAGTAGCACCAATCGCTAAATTTCACTCTTCCTGGACGTTTACATACTACAGTAGGATTTGTCGTGATGAGTAGATGCTGCTTGATACCTAACGTGTCAGAGAATTCCAACAGAACTAATGTAAAGTTGTGATGTTTTTGTTTGTTTAAATCCAGAATTTGTATTACGTTCAGTTTAATTTTCCTACAATGAAAAAAATCCCACCTCCCACCATCAGAGATCTCATTGGTTCTCACCTTTGGACTGTGATAGGAACTCGAAACATGTGCTGTTGTGTTCGTCTTGATCTCCTTGATACATGGTTGATATTGGACTCACTGTAATGTGGACCGTTTAGCAGACTGGAGACTCCTGAAACTCCATAACACAGACTCCATAAATATTAAATAAACTCCTTTATTTCTTACAGAAAACTATGTATTTTAATATGTCACTATATATACATTCTTCTTCATTTCGATTTTATGATTGGACTGATGTTACACATCTGAACAGATCCAGTCTCTCCACTGCATTTGTTTCGGAGGCTAATAGAATTTACCCTGTAATTACACCTGTTGTGGTATCGCTGCATTGACCGCCTGCTTCACTAAGAATTGATTTTAAAATACTTTAAAAGCTTTTACTGCCTTCAGCTCCTCCATCTTCTCTAATAGTCAGAGTCACTGAGCTTCAGATCCAGTGTTTGAGTCCTGACTTATCGATCAGTCTTTTTGTATTCACCCTTCAAAAATCTATATGTCATCTAGTCAACAAGTGCGGAGCTTAAGTCATATTACATCAGCCAATCACAGAATGACATCATGAGACACCACCAGCAGTCCTTCTTCTCACTTCTCCTGCTCAAGTGCACTGACTAGCATGGAATAACTACCCTATTAAAAATCTTTCAATGACACACTATAATACTTCCTTATTTGACGTTAGCTAGCTTGTCAGCAAACTTTTCTAGCTGTGAGAGTTAGTGCTACAGAGGTAATGCTAATCTTAGCTAATCTTAGCTAATCTAAGCTAACTACAGTGCTGTAATATAATAGCTGTGTAGCTAAGCTAATGTAACTAACAGCCAGTGTTTTATGCTATACTACAGAGGCAAGCAGATAACCTAGTGTTGATGTCACATGATTAATTCTGCATTCGGTCGATCATATTTAACTTAGTCTCCACATTTTTTCAGCCACAAATATCATTCTGTAAAATCATTTAAAATATATTTTTTGGCTTTTTTTTTTGCATACTTTTTAAACTTTTTTTATTAATATAATTTTATTGTATATTTGACATTATTTATATTGGGACGTGTGACAAGTGAAAACATTATTATTATTATTATTATTATTATTATACACTTTTGAGTGTTAGTCAGCTGATGTCTTAATCACCATCACCATGACAACAGCATCAGCAGAGATACCTGAGAGATTGAAGGTCTTATAGGTCCTGATTGAGAAACCAATCCTGAGTAAGAGAGAATAATTTAAACGAGTGCTCATGTCCTCTCACGACACAATACCATCTGTTACTTAAGGCCTTAAATCCACACTGTCATGGAGATGGAGATAAAGAATGGTGGAGGAATTACTTTCCAAGATCCAGAATTTGACTGGGAAACCCTGAGTTGTAGGGATCTACAAAAGTACAACTGATGAACCTTTAGGCTCCTCAGTAGAACTGTTCATGTCTCCAGGTCTGGACAGAGGACACAAATTACAGAAAGTAAAAATGTATAAATGTATATACATGTAAAAATATATAAATGTTCTGTTTAGTAAAGTAAAAACCAGAACACTGAGGTTCTACATCTGCTGTTTTTAAACTGTCTCTTATTTTTTTGCACTAATGCATACACTCTTTGGGGAATAAAGTTCTATTAAGGACCCTAAAGTGTTCATAGGATCATAAATATTTTTTCTGAGAGGGAAAAACAGAATATTTATTCTTTGCCCAGTTCTGACTGCACTGTAGCTGTAGTCCAGGTCACAGCTCAGAGGAAACGCAGTCCCACTGGATATTAAACTGCAGATACTGAGCCACACTGCGCTTCTGATTATTCAGTCTGATAGTTTGGTGTAAATGTTAGGGTGGACAGTGCGGACAGAACAAAAAGATCAGACAGATCAGACAGAGTGGACAGAGCAGACAGAGTGGACAGATCAGACAGAGTGGGGAGATCGGATAGAGTGACAGATTGGACAGATCAGGACAGACTGTGTGGGGAGAGAAATCTCAGAACAACTGACTGAAAAAGTCTCAGACAGTTCCCATAGCAACATGGTCATGTGACAGGTTTCCTCTCGCGGTCCTCAGGTTAGCCATGCTCTAGTTTTTATATGAACTGAAACAACATCAGAGAGAGAGAGAGAGAGAGAGAGAGAGAGAGAGCGCTGAGGTGTTGTAATATAAAAATTAAAAACAAAACTCAAGTGTTCAGCAGCAGGAGCTTCATTTCTGATCTTGTGTTACTGTGTTAGTGTGTTACTATGTTAATGTGTTAGTGTGGAATTGTGGAATTGTGTTACTGTGTTAGTGTGTTACTGTTTTAACACAGTAATATCAGTGCTCTATCTTGGAAACGCCGGCTCTAGCAGCTATCCAAGACCAGAACTTCCTGTAGCCAGGTGTGCAGGAAGTGATCAGTTTTAGACAAGAAAATGGTTAATTTCTTAAAATCACACTGGAACGCTATAAAAATAACCAGTTAAGCTCTTTTTATAATAATGTTTTCACTCTGGAACAAATTAGAATGCTTTTGATTGTGTGTTTGATTACATTCAATGAGAAATTTCGTTCAATTTCAGTTTTCACGTGTGTGTCCTGTGATGTTTCTAATCCCAGTCTAAACAAATGATATAAATGTAAGTAATAACAGGAACTTGTTTCGCAGATATTTCACAACATTAAACGTAACTCTAGTACAAACGTACATCATGTTGTCCTTTAATAAACAACAAATTCTAATTGTTGCCAATTTGCTGTGGAATAAGAGGAATAAAACACTCTGGCCACGCTGCTGAAATGTTAAACGTTGTTAAATATTGACTCCCCAGCAGATGTGTGGTGAACGTAAGCTTCAGAAACATGTGGAAATGAAATGATTCAGGTAGAGTGCGTGTATTTTTTAACGCACGGCTGGCGATTAGTTGCTCCTCCATATGGCAAAAACACTGAGTCATGTGACAGAGGACGTGTTTCAGACTCCAGCAGCTCATATTTACATAATGCTCTAAAATTAACATCCTGATGAATAATGCATGGCATCCAGTAAAGGAATGTGTGTGTGCGCATGCGTGTGTGTGTGTGTGTGTGTGTGTGTGTGCGCTTAGCCTTGCTTAAGTGAGAAACCACTGCTAATGAAGAAACACTATCATTATGCCATGTTTCTGAGTGTTTCCAGGGGATTTCATGTATCACACTGAATCAGAAACACACACACACACACACACTGTGTTGAAGGTTGACTGTTGGCCGTTGCTGGCTCAGGGGTCATACAGTACCAGCACACATACACACGGTGTGTAATAGATCAGCCAGAGTAATTGAGGTGTTCTGTGCACACTGGAGGTGGAAGTCGGAGCGCTTCACGCTGGAGCTCAGGGGTCTGTGATTAGAGTAAGTGATGTTTTTCAGAGCTGTTCCTCACGGGGATGTCAGGCTTTTACACATATACAGTGATGGGCCACAAACGGCTCATTATTTTACACGGTTAAGCCATTCAGAAAAACACCAACAGCCTACTACATAAGGAATAAAACACAACAGGGTGTGCTGTTAAAGGAAATTAATCCACGACAGAGTGGTGTGATGCGGCTCGACTTCCTCTTACACCACAGCACTCTGCCAACAATGACAATTTTTAATTAAAGAACACCAAGTCACACTTTTTGACTGTTTATTGCTACGTTTAACATTACAGAACATCGACGAAACGAGTTAGTTCCTGTTCTCGCTTACGTTACAGCAGCTATAAACATTCGTTCCCTCACAGGGCTCTCTTTTTCTCTCTCTTACCTTCAAAAATCACAGCTAGTCATCTTTCGTTACTGAGAAACCACAAAGAAACTCCTCTGTCCTGAAGATGTTGGAAAACTTAAAGTTACAGCTTTAAAGTGCTGACACTGGAGACTCCTTCCATCAGTGTTCAACAAATTACAGAATACTTCACCATATCAATGATTTTTAAAATCTGTTTATGAGGAGTCCCTGTGACTGAGCTGTTACTATAGAAACGATAACGTATTATTTTAACGAGTGCATTAATAATAATATAAACCTGTGATCTGCAGCTGCACTACAATCAGAGCTGCTGTTTTAGAAAATTAATCAACACCTTCTGACCAATCACAATCCAGCATTCAACAGCGCTGAGGTGTTGTAACGTTTTTCATAACGGATATTCATGAACTGTGCTCAGGTAAATAAATAAAGGACAACCTGTGCTGTTTATTGTGCGTAATCTTTTTTCGGTGTAATGGATGTGCTTTATGTCTTTACACCACATTTACACCACAGCTGGTTGCGTGCATATGAATGCAAAATATTGATTAGCACTAACATTAACACTGCAATCTCTGTTTTAATTATTTTGAAAATACAATCAGGAAGGAGCGATTATTATTATTATTAATTATTATTATTATTATTATTGTTATTGTTATTATTATTAACACAGTCTGTTTTTTTTAATCATACATATAGACACACAGAACACAACAAGCACCATCTGCTAATTAACACACGGCACTGACTTCAAAGTGTCTGTGTGTGGTTTGAGCAGAATCTGTTCCTGCTGTCGGCATGTCGACTGAAACACAGAACACACACACACACACCTCACCACATCTCTCATTAAAGCACACTGGCTTCACTTTGGCTGTGTTTCAACAACTACATGCTCAGAGTGTTTATACTGTAGAGAAACTGAAGGCAAACGAGTCTCTTCATGCTTACAACTCTGTTGTTTGTGATGTGAGATGTTTACGATGTTGTTTTGCCATTACACCATCGTAAACCAAGTTAAACAACGTTAGCTAGTAAATGTGTCCATTATAGGCAACTCCTCAGTAAATAGTGACCTAGATATCTAACGTTAGCTGGCTAGTTTCTTTATGCAGATTTTAAGCAAGCTATAAAGGTTTGTTAAAGCAATATAAATTAGGTGTATTAGCTAACTAGCATGCTAAGCATGTAATAGGGGTAGTTCACTGATATGATAGTTAGCTACTTAGCTGAGATCATTGCAAAGACGGCGCTCCTCGGACCAGTTATTCCTCCCAGCTGCCTGTAACCACAACTGTCTCCTGTTGGCTTGGAAAAGTGTCTGATTCGATAGTATGCTGTAAAAAAAACAAATGTGTTTATGAACAATTTTCCAATTCTGACACCCAAAAGCACAAGAAGACACATACACTCCAGATCCACCATAACCCTGACCAGGATAAAGCATTTACTGAAGATTGAATGAAGGAAAGAATGACTTTTTGTCCTTTTATAGCTACAATTAATGTTGTAGAATGTCCATGAAACAAGTTAGCAGCTATAGACAGTGGTTCCCTCACCAGCCTCTCTTTTTTTCTCTCTCTTCAAGTTAATTAGACAAAAAGAAAATGCAGCTTGTCATGTCACGGAGAAACTGCAAAGCGTAAACTCCTCTGTCCAAAAACTTAAAAATGTAGACATGCTGATTGTGTGATGATAAAATTTTCTGCAACTGACATGTAAAGCAGTAATGACTAGATTCAGGGGTTAAATTGGCAACTGCAAAGATGATAGATTTACGTTTATATGATTCTGGTCCTCTTCATCCTAGTGAGATTTCATTTACGACTATAAATATCCATATAAACTTTTCATGATTGAATTTCTTATTTGTACAAATAACCCAGAAAATCATGACAAAAAATATTGGTTTAAGCCATGGCCTCAGTACAAGTATATTACATCTCTGAAAAAACCTGTTTAGAAAACTGCGTCACAGTCCGGAATACTTGTTTGCGATTGGCTGGGCTCTCCAATGCCCCTTCACTCCGCCCACATCTTAGTCTGAAATCAGTAAGCACCCAGTGCAGCCAGATAATTCTCCTGTGAGCAAAAAAATCGATACGAGCACGAGTAGGGAAAAAATTAAAATCCTATTTGTCTCCACAGCTGTAACTGTTAGTGACCTAATCTTGACAAATTTTGACAAATTTAACCTAATGCACCTTTAAAAGACTAGATTTCTGAGCAAATATTTTTCAAGAATGATTCAAGGACACGATGCTAAAGATGAAAAAGTCTACCATAACAGACAAAGTGGACAAGAACAAATCAAATGGACCAATAATGTATTTTCTAAGAGCTGATTTAAGAAAGATGATTCTGATATCGGTCTGAATGGATGTGATGTGCAAACTTTAAAGTCATTACACTAAAAAAGAGAAAAAACACAGCAAAAACAAAGTTAATGCACAGCTCAGTTAACTCATGTTTTAACATTTACATACACATTTATACACATCTGAAAAATAATCTATTCCTCTTTCATGTTAAACATCTCTGTAGTCACTTCATAAAAGACTTCACCATGATTTCTAATTAAGCAAATGTAATATCCTGTGTGGAATTTTGCCCTAAATAGCAAACCCAACCAGACCCATAGGTTAAAAACAAACACGGGAAGTTTCCTGTTTCCTGTTTGGGAGGTGGAGTAATCTTGTTAGGCGAGCTGGATTTAGCTCATGTGCTCATTTCACTTGTCCATATTGCTGATATTGTTAGTTTGTTAGATGATGTGACTCTATTTTCTGTATAGTATATACAATATAAACATGAAGAACGTTAAATCAAAGTAATCAATGATGAGTATCTAAGCTCTCAGAGTTTCCTAATGGTTTGTAAGTGCACTTCCAGCCCTTAAGCACTTTATTTAATTTCATTTACAGAGGTTTGAATAACGCTGTCCGTCAGCAGAGAGAGAAGTGCTGATGATCCTCAGGATCATTCGTCCAGCGATGCATTACGGAGGAAGTGTTTATCATGCAGGCTGCATGGCTGTGTTCCAATCTGCATGCATGATTTCTAAATTTCTGTTTTCATGACTGGACTTTCATTACAAGAAAACCACTGACTGTTCTCTAGGCATCTAGAAAAAAGGACAAATCTAGAAAAACTCATGCTGATGGGTGGTGACGTAGCCAGGAATTCATTTCAGAGGAGATGATGGAAATGATGAGTTCATGACAGTTCCACTGAAAAATGATTAAAATAGGATGCTAGTAATAATGGAAAATGATCAGTTATCTTATTAAACCCTTCTTTTTCTCTTCTTGCAGTAAATGTTCAATATTGAACCGGGGACGGCGGCGTTGTGAGGTGGCTACGCGTCACACATACGGATATGGTTATGGATGATTGTGGATAAAATTAGCTAGCTAATACAGCACCACCTCACAACATATGTAGCTAGCTTATATAGAGAAATTGCTAGATATCCACTAAGGCTTACTTCAGCTTCAGTACTAAACTGTACTGTTCCTTGCTGCTGAGGTGTCAACTTTCTCCTGGAAACATCGATAATTTTTAGAAGTAATACTTTAACACTACATGCACACTTCTAGGTAAAAGATGCACAGTTCAAAAGTTTACAAGAGTACCACACCAATGATGATGATAGATAGATAGATAGATAGATATCCAAGTGGAGCTTTAGACTTGAGTTATTGTAAGTGACTTTTGTTAAAAGGATTTTCTCAGCACAGGGATGTGTGTCGAACTTCTCATCTGAGGTAATCACACACACACACACACTAGATACGATGGATGAAGATTAAGTCCCGAAACGCTGAAGCATTGCTTTAAGTTACACTTGTGACTGAGGTTATAAGAGGTTATATATTCAGCAAATTAGCATATATATAGAGAGGGAGGATTAGCTGTGCATTGAAATTGACTGATCGATTTGTCGAGCTCCTTCATAGCGTCAGAATGAGAAATTTAAAAATACACTCAGAATCCTGGCATTTATGTATTCGCATTTCTCTAAATCAAGTGTGAAAATGGTAATGAGGTGTGTTTAAATCTGTGTATCTCATAAATAACGCATCAGAAGACTAAACACAGTTTAATAGTGTGTGAAGTCGTCCGTACAGCCCTGTAGACAAGACTCTGTGTGTGTGTGTGTGTGTGTGTGTGTATTCCCAATACATAACTCTGAATAATTACCAGTGCTGATGTTTCTAACTGTCTCTGTTCAGATCTGTGTGTTTCACAGCGCAGTCGTTTTTTCTCGCCGAGTCGGACAAAGAGACAACAGTGAACCTGTGTTTTGTTCTTTCGAAGCAGAATTACACTCGCAGTGTTTACTGAGTTTTCACCACCAAGGACAACACGGTGTGAGGTCACACTGATGCCCCTGGTGCTGAATTTACTGATAGTAAACACATCAGTGTGAATCTCCCTCGTTTAGATGACGTGATGCACGCCTCGATGTGTAGTGTTACACTTAAACAAGTAACGATTCAATACACTTCACTTCACGACTGATCCCATCCAATAAGCTTCAGTTCAGTTCAATTTAAGCGTTCCACCACAGGAAAGTCTTCAATTTGAACCGGATCTCAGTTTGTAAATCGACGTGGCCGTATCATAGACTCATTTCCAATTTAAATCTCTTGATTTGGGCATAGGAATAGGAAGAAAGCAAGAACAGTCTCCTGTGGAGCACCCGTACTGCTTATATTCTTCTCTCAAACATATGTTTTTGCTTTCACGTGGATGCGAGCGAGCGTTCAGATATGAAGATCGTATGACAAACATGAACGTTAACATGCTGGACATCTATAATTAAGAACAGTTATGAACTGGAGTGATGTAGCTGAGGTTGAGGACTGGTTGTGATATAAGCCACACCCACTCTGGGTTTAAATCCGAATACAGCCACAGACACAAAATATTTGGAGCAATAAATATATACAAGTACAGATAACTGCACAGTGTTACACTCCTAATATCTGTCTAGATAGTTAGGTACACAGCTAGCTATCTTTTGAAACATACTTTTGGAAACGCTATGTAGTAATACAAGGTGTTTTTTTTCTATCTGACAAAATAAGAGCTGATATTACACTAATATAAAAAGGAATAAAAGCAAACTGCAGAAAGTCTGTGAGTGTAATTTGGAGGTTATTGTTACGGCTCTGTGTATTATTCACTTTCCTGTTATAGGACATCATTAGCAGTCTCGCTTCAGCAGGTAAGACTGATTCACCTTTTTCCAGGAAATGCAGTAATCCATACAGGATTACAATGAAATAAGTGCAGAAATGAGGAGGCATTAATTCACTCCACACTCAGCATGAACTCGTTAACTCACAGTGAGCTCGGTAATGTGCAGTGTGAGGAGGGGATTAGAGCACAAAAGACCTCGGCACAGCTCAGGGGATAATGAGCTCAGGCTTCTGCTTATTAAAACCTTTCTGGGAAACACACAGGAAGTGGAAGTGAAGAAGAATGTAAAATAAGTAAATGCTGAAATAGAGAAATTGATGAGTGCTCAAAAATGCTCATTTTTAATCATTTTATCGACGTGGATGATTCCCAACGTGGATGAGTTTTCAGCTTGTTTTTCTGTCAGTGAACTTTGAGACAAAAATTTCTGAAACATCAGAAGTGTGAACTCGTGAAGTTGCTCTGAACCTGTGAGTCACACACAGAGCAGGACTGACGTGAGAGGCCATTAATGACGTCCACACACTTTATAATAAATCACCCCATTATGAACTTCCTCCTCCTCAGTGAAATTATTCCCTAAATAAAGAACAGATGAGCTGCATTATGAATACATCCATTTATAAAGCATTATAAACACTGCTATAATTACTTATCAATGTTAACATATACTGTAGTATTATAAGTACTGTTTAACACATGTTGTATACTTTATATATTTAGAAATATATAAAAGGTTTAGGACAAAGCTTTACTCTGAATGCTTGTCATGTAGTGTTTAAGCTGAACTTTTATTATTTCTCACTAGGCAGCCTGAAAAATGTGCAACTGCTGATTAGAATGAAGCGTCACTGCTGTATTAAAACATCAGGATGGTCAGCATCAGTCCAGTTTTTAATTGAGCTTGATGATAAAGGATATAAAAGAAGGTATTGAGGACCTTCGTTACCCTTAATTTATGATTCGACACACAGAATCCCCATTTTTCCTCCAGCACTGAATCTAGATGTTGCTGATCTCATTTTCAGTGTCTGACTTTTAGAACTTGATCTCGGTTTTACCCTAAAAGTGAAAGAGGACAAAAACGGACGAGTGTTTAACCTCAGCCGACTCTCACTTCAGCCTGCTGAGTCACAGCACAAGTTACACACGTCACCTCCGCTTAATCAGTGTGAGATACTGAATCATCCGGACCTGCACTCATTAATCTGATGATGATGAGGAGAGAGAGAGAGAGAGAGAGAGAGAGAGAGAGAGAAGATTAAAAAATGTGACAATGAAATATAGAGAATAGAGAATTAGAGAAGGGTAGAGTGAGACCGAATGAAAAAAAAGAGCATTGAAAAGCAGTGAATTATTCATATTCAGTATCATCGTCGCATGATTATATTTTCAACTTCTAAACTTGTTAGTAACATTAGTGATGGTAAAATAAATATTAAGCAAGATGAGGATTAGAGGGAGAAGAAAAGAGGAAACCCTGGAAAGTTCTACATATAGTGATTCCCTGTTAGAAAAGATTCTACACTAGAATCCCTTCAGGAAGCTAAAGCAAAAAGCGAAAAAAAAAGTTTGTATATATGGCTGAACATGTCCTCGTCAATCTTATTCATTCATCGACCAGAAATATTGCGATGTACAAATGTAAATAAACTTTTAACAAGTGTGAGCAGAAATCACAAAATCACCCGAGCACGGAGAACATGGATTAAAATGATTAGATGCTTATTAATATAACTAGCTTATTTATTAACATTTTATGTTTCACATCCAGAGTTTAGTTTCTCTTTTTGTTCACTGAAATCTCTAGAACACATTTCTGCAGCGCTACAGCTCTGTGCTTTGGCTCGGATTAGCAGCTCAAACACTCGACATGTTTGATTCACTTCCTGCAATCGATTCAATTCAGAGTCGAATCACTTTCTCACTAGAGTTCACTCGGAAGCACACTGAGACGAGACGGAGGACGAGAACACACCAGGGTTCCACTCAAACACACTGAACACTGTATGTGAAAGAACGTTCAGAGGCCATTTGAAGCCATTCAAAATAACCGTGAAGCACAAACAGCTTTTCTATTCAGTGGCTTTAGCTGCATCTTAACTAGCGCACTTTTAGTGCATGTAGTGTGTTCAGACTCGGGAAACTCAGTGTGATGTTCTAAACACACCTAAAACACGTGTAGGAAATGCACGATGTAGCTGAACACTCGGAGGAAAGTGCGAACAGAAACCTGGAGGCTTTTTTTGTTGGACTCGAATTAATTAAGACAAAACCTTACAGTTGAACAGAATCATTATTTAAAAAAACAACAGATATTACAATCAAACTTATCTTATGGCACTTGTGAAAAGTATTATTTGTATTGGAACATTAACAAAAAAAATATGCAAATCACACTTTATCTAATTAAGTGTGCATACATTTGCATACTTTATAAAAGCAAAAATCTAGTCTTTGGATGATGTTAGAAGTAGAAGGTTCATTTCACACTCTTCAGAGAGAAAAACAGAACTTTTACAGAACAGATTGTTGGAATGTCGTCTATTTATCATTTAATCAAGAAAATACCACGTGCTCTTACATAAAAAAAAACATGTGCTGCAGATGCAAATGAGATGCAAAAGAAATAAATAACTAAAAATCAGGCATTCTGGGTTTGGGAAAGGCTCCTTTTTCTCCGTGCAGTAACTTGTCCTTTCCATCTTTCTCACTGTGACAGCTTTAAAAGTCGGATTTATAAAAATGAAATACAAGACACATCAGACTGTCCACGTGCAGAGTGTCTGAGACTGAGCCTAGAAAAACCAAGCAGTGTGACTCTTTACTTCCTGTTTCCTGTTTACCTCACTCCTAATCCATCGCCACGCCCCTGACCATGCCCCTGGCCACGCCCCCCCCAATGACAGGCCATATCTGATCTCTTCACTGTGTCTCGTAAATCAGTGTTTATAAAGTCTTCATTTTCAGAAAGCTGGCAAGAGAACAAGATAATTGAATTAAACCTAAATGTTTTATTCAATTTGTCTAAAAGAATATTTTTCAAGCAGTCCTTAAAATGCAGTACAAAGTGTCAGCGCGTGTGTGTGTGTGTGTGTGTGTGTGTGTGTATACGTGCGTTCTTGCTGTATATCTCAATTTCTTCTCTGCAATGAGCGTGCCCTTTCTTTCAATCACAAGGAAAGAGCAGAGTGACATTTCCGACCTTTTCCAATTATCCATCGCTTCTTGTTTTTCGGCAGGATTTCTTTTTTTCTTTTCTAGGAAACAGAACAAAAACAGAGCTGTCAGCTTGCAGGAATTACCACAACACCTGTCATACAGAGAAAAGAAAAAAAAATGAGTGAGGGGATTTTGTTCCTGTTCGTACAGCGATATTCTGTGCACTGGAAATGAATCAGCTCTAAAGCACATGCTCCAGGTTTAACAGGAGTTTATACAATACAGTGAATTTAGAAAAAATAGATGTGCGCGCGCGCACACACACACACACACACACATTATTATCTCCTAAACATCATAAATGAACATCCTGTAAAGCTCTTTAGACATCATCACATTAACTGGATTTTAATCAGATTTTTGTGATAATCCTAGACAAAGTAGTTTTTTGTATTTTATTTTAAATTTAAGGCAAGACTCTGCAGGTAGAAGTGATTTTAGTCACAATAATCACTTTTCAGATTTGGGCATAAACATTTTACCATTAAAAAAGCCCAGCCCTGTTCACCTGTAGTGTCTGACCCGAATGAGTGTCCAATCATTTTTTTTTTTTTTTGAAATCCAGGTTTGTTGTCGATGGAGTGACGGGATGCTGATTTCCCAGCGTGACCTCACACCTTTTTTACTTTCTGTCTCTCCCTTTTAATTATGCTGTCTTAGCTAAAGACCTGCTGAGAGTCCCTGTTTTCACTCTGATCACAATACACTCCATTTTAGACTACTGTATGCGCTTATCATTACCTAATAATTTGTCTGATGAGATGCAGAGATCCTGACACACTTCTCACACTCCTCCGGGGCTGCCTGCTCCTGTTCTCCTCCACTGGATCTGCCTGATTTATCCTCATACTACTTCTGCACTGCTGACATTCTGCTTCCCACATGGACACCTTAAAGTCTTGCATTCAGCATTAAACAGTTCATTTTGAAGTTTGAGTCTCAGTGTTTAGTCACTCTTTACTCTTTTTGGCTACATCTCTATACTGTAATGATTTATAATCCTACTATCCCACTAGAGCATCAGTTCCCAGCCTTTCTACCTTCAAGCAGATGAACTTGAACTGAAACTTTCAGCTACATTCGACTACTTTTTTTTTGGCCAGGTTTTCATGGTTTGTTTTCAAATGTCTTTTTCAGAAAGATGTATTTCATTAGAAAGTTGCTCCAAACACACACTTGTGAAGGAGATTGGCCTTGTTACTGTCCGTGAACGTAAATCCACATTATAAAAAACTTCTCGCTGTATTTAGAAAACACTTCCTGATTTGCAGCTTTTGCTGTCCCATTTTGCTTGAATGTTCCTCCTCTTGTGCTTTTCTTTCACCTGTCCATTTTAAGAGATTTTACGGAGTTGTAAAGATGAAGACATTTTAGCCACGAAGAGTGAATTCGCTAGCTAATGCTGTAATTTAAATTCAATCAACTTCTCTCACTTTTTACTTATGAGATCACAATAAAATGTTAGAATATTAACTGTTATAATTAATTTAGTTTTTATTTGTGAAAATATATATTTTTTTAAAACTTAACTTAATTTGACATTGACATTTCCATCACAGTCTCACGACCCCCTGCGATGTCACCACAAAGCCCTGGATGAGAAACCCTGCACTAGAGGACGAGCTCCATTTTGAGTCAAGGTTTCTTCCTCATGATTTCTCAGGAGGTTGTTTTTCTTGCCACTGCTGCCTCTGGCTTCTTCATTACAGATCTAAAGCTACATTGCCTCAGTATGTTTTAATAAACCTCAATCAGTCAGTGTTGTGCAAACATCCATGAAATAATAAATTGAATAAAAATTGGCCAAAATGGAAATGAGGCAGGACCAATACATACAGGAATGCAGAATTACATCTTCCATGCTGAGACAAATGAAGGACGGAGTTGATGGAGCTGCAGCATCTTGAAGATTAATGTCTGTTCCTTAAATGCTGAAGCCTAAAGGTGCTTTATTAACTTTTAAATAGACCAAGATCTCTAACTATTGATGTGTGATTGCATTTATTGAGTGGTTTATTGGTCTGTCAGAGTGTGTGAGTAAACACTGGACATTTCAGCCAGAGGTGTTTCCTGCCACACACACTTGCTGTCTGTCTTGTTTTTATCGACAGAGACGGATCAGGTCACGTGAGGATCTCTGATTCGACTTTATGCCACGGTGTTGATTGAGGTGTTTTTATTTTCCTGTTCCTGAGTGAAATAAAGCCAATAACGGAGCCTGACTCTAAACTGCTGAGCCAAGCTAAAGAGAAACACAGTGCTAATGTTAGCAGTTTAATCTACAGAGGAAGTTTAAGGCCCCGCCCACACCTATACGGATATATTTGAAAACCGTATTCTCTGCGTCCACACAAAAATTTTTTGGGATCATTAAAAACAAAGCTTTTTTTAATGGCCTCAAAGCTTTCCTCGTGTTTGTCATTTCTTGCTGTAGAACTTTTGGCCATGTTTGTGGAGTTTCAGCATTTTTGCTTCTCTAATGCTTAATACACAGCTTTTAGTGTTATTTTAGAGGTGTTCGAAATAACAGTTAATGACACACTATCGCCACCTACGAGGCTAGAGTCCTCACATCAGCAAATTTCAAATCATTTTTTGTGCTTTCATGTGGACAGAGATCACTTTCAGAAATTCTGTTCATGTTGTGGGGTAAAAACTACGTTTTCCAAAATGTCTGTATACATGTGGGCGGGGCCTCAGTCACAGTCGTTTTTCCATTTAAATTAAATTAATTTCCACTCAGATATGACATGAGATAGGACCTTGAAGCTGCATTTTAATCGGGATAATTTACATAGATCATCCCTGATATAAAGAGAAGATAAACTGAAGATAATAAACTAAACGTTATAATAAAAGACCTGATCTGGGTAAATAGCAATTAACTTTCTTAAGGAGAGGATACGACCTGAATTTATTGGATGGCAAACAGCTCAGAAAAGAAAAACATTTTCAGTTCTCCAGTGTTAATTAGACAGGAATATTTTTACTCTAAATCAGCCTCATCATTACTGCAGCTGTCACGTTAATAAAGATCCTCAGAAAACCCTCCAGTGCGTGTCTTATGTAAGGTGTTTGAGAAATCACTTTTTTCTGCAGTTCCAGCAGATCCAAAAAAATGGGTCATTATACAGAGTTTCATTTATCTCACAGCACTACAGCGAGGCCGGAGCTCAGGACACCAACCCTCAGAGCGGACATGATTAATACCGAGCGTCAGTCTCTTGTGCAGGTGTGTGTGATTACAGGAAGCAAAGGCGGAGTCTTTGGGGATCAGAGGAAGTGGAGTGTCTCTAAATCAAACACTACTCGCTAATCTTAGATCACCCCTTTCTGCTGAAAGAGAAATATAAAACTCCAGCAAATCGCAGGATAGGAGGAGGAGTGCAGTAGAGGTGTGTGTTTTCAGAGACATTGGAACTGAGGTTTTCTCCCTTTTATCCATATAAGCTATGATGCTGTAAAGCAACAAATGCAACCCATTGACTCAAACGATTCCTCGGACCAATCCTAAGGCTGGACAGGCCACGCCCACAAACTCCTCTGTCTTGAAGATGTCAGAAAACTTAGTTACATCTTTACAAAGCTCTGACACTGGAGACTCCTTCCATGAAAGTTAAATAAACATCGTCTTGCAGAAAACTTTACCATATCAATGATTACACACGTTTATAAAATTCCTGTATTAATAACAGCGTATCCATCGTTCATGTCACTGTCAATGAGCTGTTACTATAGAAACAGGTTGAAAAGGTCTGACCAGTCACTTTTGATGACTAATGGCATGACATCTGTGATTTCGAAGCCACACGGTTCAACTTCACTCCTTCAGAAAAGCATCTCCTGTCAGGAAGGTGTAAGACTAGAGAACTTTTTTCAGTCTTCATCTTGCACCATTTTTGACATCAAAGCCTCGTCACTCATGAGCCGATACCTGAAACGTCTCCTGGGGCGATGCAATCAGGATCTGTTCTCCAGCAGGCCCCGGGCAGCCCACTCCATTCGAGACAGCAGGATGCAGCAAGCTGCTTATTAGCCCTGCTCCCTCATTACGCCTCTGCTGTGTGGAGGCTCAGGGCTCTGAGTGAACACTATAATTCTGTGGTCAATACAAAGCTGTGTTCAAACACACAAGTGTTGATGGAACAGCTGCAATTAATAACACAAAACCTAACAAATGTGTCGTGCCAGGCGAGATCTCCTGCAGGGGTTTCCTCCTGCTTACTGTTTTATTACAACAGTTTGGAGGAAAATTAAACATCCACAACGTCACAGTGTCTCCTTCACCCCAAACACCAAGGAGTCTGAAGTTGCTTCTTTAGTTCTGCACTGGAGCTATGAGGCTAATATCATCAAGGAAGCTTATGGCCTCCAGTTTAGCATCAGGCTTTAGCTGAGTGTATTTTATTTATTTATAGAGCAATGTGCTAGGAATAAAACACAACAGGAAGATGAAGCGAAGTTACTGTTTCCTATAACAGCAGGTCCCAAAGTGTTTTATTCCTCTTATACCACAGCAATTTACCAAGATTTTAAAAAATTCATTAAAGAAACATTTTTGCTGTTTTTGTAAGAATTATTGTAGAATTACTTTTATTCCCCTTTATGGAAAATTCCTATGGGATTACTATTTTGAAAATATTTATTGGTTATTCAATTTGGAATTCCAGAGTGAACTGATACCCAGTGAAGAAGGGATTTTCATAGTTCATAGTACTGGAATTTTATGGCATAGTCATCGGAATATTGTCTGATTTCTGTGGAGTTCCTACTGAATTTTTCATGGATTAGTCGTTTGTGTGAAATCCAGTACACTGTACATTACATTTTAATCTCATGCAATGTGAAGACGGGATTATAGGAATTTCTGGAAAGTTGTAAAGCATCCTGAGGAATTTCATGGGGTTATAACGTGCTCAGAAGTCATCCATGGCAGGTTTAGTGGAAATACCATGAATTTTCAAGGGGTCCAATATATACACTATGACTTTCATGAATGTTTCCATGGTGACCCATGAACCCATATCCTGCTATGCTGATGACACTCCACTCATCTACTCCTTCACTCCCTCAGGCACTCACATTTCCGCTCGTATGTCAGCATGTCATGGATTGCAGCTCATCTCAGGATCTTGACATGTCCCTGGAGATCTCACTATCTGAATCTGTATGAGACTTTAGGGTAGTCCTGGGCAAACGGCTATCCTTCTCGCCTCACATCGCTAACCAGGTTTTATCTTAACCAGGGTTTTAGCTTGGTAGTACTCTTAGATCCTGCTAGCAATAGGATGTGTTTTTGACAGAGACTACAAACCGGCTTCACGCCTTGCGATTTTCAGCCAGACTTTGTTTTTGACAAAAAAACCCAGACAAAAAACCCAGATTGTCAATTCCAAGGAGTTCATGAACGCTTTGTTGGGAAAGACTGAGTTAGAGGAACTTCATCATGTAATCTGACAGGGAGAACATACGTTATCACACAGTTATTGATTTCAGCTAAGATTGTGTTGGGACCTCGTACAGTGTGACGAGTAATCAAATGAAAAGACTTGCTGAAATCTCAGTCTAAAACAGATCAGATTTTGTTTACACCTCATTTCTATTTCCTGTCCACTGATATGCCTTGGGTTGGGATGGAGACTGATGTGTTTCCTTTGCACTAAAGCCAGAGTCATGCTTTTATCTGACACACTCCCCACACTGCTTCCTGTGAAACATGCTCATTGCTACTGCGAGACTGACTCACTCAGAGAGGAGAAAATTATTCACCCACTACGCCTTATTGCTCAGAAATGAAGCTGTCTGGGTCCAAATGCATGTTAAAAACAGAAATAAGAGCGTCGCCAGGACTGTGATGTCTGTACACTCTTCTCTCGCATCATCACACTTTCAAAACCCAAAAGACAGATTTTGAAGCCTCATCATTTCTCTGATATAGACACAAAAACTGACTGAGAGTCTGGAGACGCTGACGGAGAGGAGAGTGCTGGATAAGCTCTCAGACAGCATGAAGCAATTGCTCTGTATGAAGCAATCTGAGCTCAGCAGATCTCCTTCCTACAGCTGTCTGGCTGCTTAACTCTTCCCTAAACCATTTATCAGTCCATCCATCCTTCTGCTTATAAGTCAACGGTCAGATATATTTTTACCCACACCTGTGCATATATGTGTTCGTGATTCTTACTTGTGCATGACCCTCTGCCTTCTCATGACCTCGATTGTGCCTTGTTGTCAGAGAACGGAGATGGATGCAGGTGCATGCTTTTTATTAAACATAAAACAAACAAAGTCAAAAGCAGACTTACAGAGATAGCAAGCCAAGAGCTAGGGAACTGTGGCATGAAACACACACCAGACTACAGGCACCAACAGGCTATACCCACTGAACCCTCAGCCACTGAAGTGAGAAAGCACAGAACTTATATAGAGACACTAATCAAGGGAAACTAAACAGGTGCGAGTGATAACAAAGGCATGTGACAAGGTCATGTGATTAGTTGTAGTCTGTGAGGGCTGATGGGTAATGAAGTTCCTGTCAGCCATCTCACAGCCGAAACCAGCACCCATGTGACTCTTTTGGATTTAGTAGGTGTGGCTTTTTTTTTTTATATATATCTCGTACATAACACAGAAAAATTCACCTTTCTGTAAATAGCACACTGTAAATAGTGGTTAATTATGGACCCGATGCCATTTATGTTTCTTCCGTCGTGAGGGGAAAAAGTGTTATTTTTGTTCGGCTAGGTTTTGTTTATTCTGTGTATAATCTGGGGATTTCTGTTTCTTATTTTTGCCTGGTCAGCTTCTGAAGCCTAAATCCACTATTTATGAAAAAAGAGAATAAATTCACAAAGTAAACACAATTCTGCTCTCGACAAACCTGTATTCTTTTGTACGTTGTGGCATGACCTAGTACAGACCAGTAACATCCGTACTACTTATATTATTATCTGTATACTGTACATGTACATATACTGTATAATCCTGTATACTGTTCTTGAATAAATAAATATATATATAAACATATTGTTTATTGTTGTCTCCCTGGGGCTACGCTTGTAGCTTGTCATGTTACTGAGAAACCACAAAGAAAGCGTAAACTCCTCTGTCCTGACGACGTTGGAAAACTTACAGCTTTACCTCTGACTGTTACAAAGTGCTGACACTGGAGACTCCTTCCATAAACGTTAAATAAACTCCTTTATCTCCTAACAGAAAACTTTACCACAATCGGTTTATGTGGCGCGTCTGCAGTACACGTCCCCGTGAATGAGTGGTTACTATAGAAACGATAACTTATTAGAAAGTAGAATTGATTAATATTTTTTGTTGCATATTATTTGGCCATGCTTACACACGTCTCAGGTCAGTATTTGTCACATTTCTGTCTTGTTTTCTTCATTCAAAGCTTTGCTGGATGTGTTTAAAATAACACACATTTGGTATCGCGCTAACACGGGTAATATTTTTACACCGTGATCCCCTGGATTTTAAAAATGTCTCTCTTTTGTTTGGCAATGAAATGTAACAAATTACACATCACAGTTTTTTATCACACACACACACACACAAGGCTGCCGAGCCTCTCCTGTTCAGAGCGATGGTTCAATAAACCGTGTTATTGTAGCTCTCAGTCTTACAGTGGATTATTTTTCTAGCAGTAATCACATTTTTTCCAGACAGAAACACGTCTACTGGAAAATGATAAAGATCTACAGAAGGGAAAATTCACCCAGTCGATCAGTAAAACTTCATTAAACACACATATACATACAGTACACACTACACAAACACACACATATAGTACATATATCTATATAAAGATGTTACAGATAGAACAGTAGGAATAATTCCCAGCATGATAACTCGAAATTGCAGTGTGTGTACATCTTCTCATTTTAAACAGGATGATATTAAATGCCCTCCAGGGGTACAGTGGGAGTGTGAGGCGAAACTGAAGACGATTCGCTCTGAACCACTATTTCATCACACCGCTTTAGAAAGTGCCAGATTTGTTTAAAATCTCACACACAATAATTCATCCTGATTTCAGAAATCAATCAACATGGAGGAGATTATCTCAGTCACACCATACCTACTGACACACACACACACACACACACACACACACACACATCTGTATCAGTATTTGGATTTAAACCTGAAGTGGGCGTGGCCTAAACCAGAAGTAGAAATGTCAGCAGTGTCAGCTTGGTGTGAGAATTCTGGCTGTCACAGTTCCTCAACCTCAGCTACATCACTCCAGTTCATAATCCATCTCAACTGGTTTTTTAATCCAGCTCATCCCCTGTCTGCGATATTTTCTAATCAATTTAATCATCTCTATTTCCCAAAGTATAAACAAACTATTAGCTTAATTTAAACCACCATGACCCTGACCAGGCAGTTACTAAGGATGAGTGAATGAACGCATGAAATGTATTAATGTTTACGTTAATGTTCATGTTCACATGCATGTTCATGTTCATGTTAAATATACAGTATGTTTATGTTCATGTTAATGTTCATGTTTATGTTTATGTTGAATGAACGTGGACTTTCTTTGTACTGAAAGCTTCATATCTGATTTTGTTTCGTGTTGTTTTTACACCTGTTAACACCTCATGCTCTAAACATCCTTTTCATGAGTTGTGATGAAAAATGTACATTTTAGTTTCAAGCTTGTTCCCTGTTTAAATGCTCACATGAATATTTGCTGTGATTACAGACTGATGGAATGAGACAGGTCTGTTACATCATTAATTATACAGAGAGTCTGTGGAACATCACTGATTTCCTCTCTGTCAGCATCTCAGTTACAAAAGTTTTAACACCCTCGGATTTCCGACAGTGAAGATAAGGAAAATAAATCATTTCTTTAGGGGGGTGTGTGTGTGTGTGTGTGTGTGTGTGTGTGTGTAAATCTCCTCTTGACTGCTTTATTAAAACACACTGCTTGATATTGTCAAATAAGTCTGCAATAAGAAGTCAAGCAGCAGTGTGTATTTGTGTACAGCTCTCTTACCTTATCAGTGTGTGTGTGAGTGTGTGTGTGTGTGCGTGTGTGTGTGTGTGTTTTTGCAGTGCCATTATCAGCTGTTTTATTCTGAGATGTTTTCACACCAGGCCTAATCTTGGATTGAACAATAACACACTTCATCCTCTATAAGAAGCAAAGCTCAGAGATAAAATACAACACACAGCCACGTCCAAACACACACACACACACACACACACACAGAGAGACAGAGGTACACAGAGACAGAGGTACAGAAAGAAATGATCCTCTGGAGCCCCGTGAAGGTTCTCTGTAGAACCCTACAACAGTGTCTCCCTGAGTAGAACCCTGTTAGAAAACAAAGAACCTTTAACTATCTAAAGAAGACAGAAAGAGAATCACAGAAATACACAGACAGGTAGACAGGTACATACTTAGACAGACAGACAAACTGACAAATAGACAGATAGACAGACAGATGAAATAGGCAGGCAGGCAAACAGACAGACAGACAGACAATCATAGAAAAACCCATACAGATAGACATCTAGACAGATAGACAGGTAGGCAGATAGACATGCAATCATGCACATAGACAAACAGAAAGACAGCCATGTAGACAGGCAGATGGATAGACAGATAAACAGGTAGAGAGAGAGTCACAGAAAAACACATAGAGAGACATCTAGACAGATAGACAGACACGTAATCAGACAAATAGACAAACAAAGAGAGATAGATAGAATAATAGAAAAACAAATAGATAGACAGATAGACAGGTAGGTAGTTAGATGGCCGGACAGACACATAAGCAGACACATACACAGACAGACAGACAGACAGACAGACAGACAGACGTAAAGACTCATAAAGAGCTGCCTTAGTGAAAAACACAAATTATTCAGGTCTGAGACTCAGATGAAGCTTTTAAAGATGACATCGAGCTCACAAATTATTCTATCTGAAATAATTGCTTTTACTAATGCGTCATATGTCAGACACACTGTGTGTGCATGTGTGTGTGTGTGTGTGTGTGTGTGTGTGTGTGTGGTGATGTCAGGTGGAATCAGACTATCACACTCAGACAGGGAAATAAGCAGCATGTCGTCTCTTCACATGGACTGTGTATATGTGTATGTGTGTGTGTGTGTGTGTGAGACCGGGGCACGTTGTGATGGAGTGACGCTCAGCTGCATATGTTTAAGGGCACACACTGGGGAGGAAGTGTGCACTTCACCGTCACTTCGCTGTCTCTAGCGCACTCACGCGTGTCTGTTTTTACATCTGAAACATTTAAATGAAGCTCGATGAAGCTGAATATTTATTTTATCTTCGTGTCTGTGCTGTTTGAGTGTAAATAACAGACAGAGGGAACGTGACAGTGATTAAACCTTCCTCTGGAAGCTTATCTGCTCGCGTTGTCATCATGTCACTCTTCACTTCAGCTAAACACATTAGCGTCAGGTTCCAGGCCTCCGATGGGCCGCGTTATTGGCTTTGTGCCACTCGGGACTAGATAATTAAAACGAGTCCATCGCTGTACGTGGCACTGAGTCAGAACACATCTCCTCACACGACCTGACGGGATCCGTCTCGGATTTCTACTGCTGCTAGAAATAAAAACTGCCAGTTAAAAACTAGAACTCAGACACAGGAAACCCTGAACATGTGTGTGTGACGCATTAAGAATACACTATAAACAAACTAGGTGTGGAAAGTACAGTACTAAGTGTACTCTCTCTACAGTCCATGAGCACATGATTCACTGTAATAGTACTTTTCAAATATAATTAATATCATAGTATTTTTATTTTTACTTGAAAACATTCAGCTTTGCTACATTTATTTTTGATCACCGTTACAGAGTTAAAGAAAAATAAAATAATCCATAAAGTTAAAAAAAAAAATGTAGAAAGCACAGAAGAGTGTAAAACAATTAAAAGTTGTGCACATGTTGAATAATTCTTAATAATTTCAAGACAGTCGAACACCAAAAGCCTGGCAGATGTCTACAGATCAGGTGACAGACGTTTAGCAGCAATGTCTGAGACAGTGGAGACAGATGAACATCTCTGACCCAATTTATCAGCTATCTTCATTTTTAAACGCTTCACAGGAAACAGCATGATAATGATCTGCTAAAGCAAAACCTGTGGATAACAATTCAACCTGCGGAAACATGTACAGGTAAGCCATTAGCTAGCTGAGTGAGCTAGACTAGCTAGTCAGATCTTTTAATGTTTTACAGTATGAAAGCTCTGTATTAATCTTAAGATGTGTTAAATATATCTAAATTCTGCTACAGCTTATCGGCAAAGCTCAGGATAATGTGCAAGGAGGTAATCATTATTGCTAGATAGCTAACAAAGTAGCTAGAACCATGTGCGAATTAGCATCAGCTAGCTAGCGAGCTAACATTAGCTTTTTTAGAAACTGCTGATAATGGAGGTGGAGTTTTTCACCACGTGACTTACTTACTCTTACAGGAGTAATTGTCTTGATGACAACATTTACTTTTACTCAAGTGAATTATTACTACAGTAGCCGTATTTTTACTCCAATCTGAATAAAACATAAGAAAGCAAACACACACACACACACACACACACACAAGGTGAATAAGTAAATAAGCTACACCCTGCTGAGTAAGCTGAATAAAGTAAATCTCTTGCTATCGCTTGCTGCAGTTGATGTGATGAGACGTGGATTTCTAACCTGATCTAAGTCAGTTTAAGTTTAGTGAAGATTTCACAGTGATAACGTTTAGATAAATTCCATTCAAAATGCTTGTGTTGATATTAAGCAACAGTTTGGATGAATTCTGACGTACATTTATTCATGCAGTTATCCAATCAGCCAATCACGTGGCAGCAGCACAATACATAAAATCATACAGATACAGGTCAAGAGCTTCAGTTAATGTTCAAACATCAGAATGAGGAAAAAAATCTCACTGACTTTGAGGGTGACATGGATGTTGGTGCCAGATGGGCTAGTTTGAGTTTTTCAGAAACTGCTAAACTCCTGAGATTTTCACTCACAACAGTCTCTAGAGTTTATACAGAATGGTGCGAAAAACATCCAGTGAGCTGAAGTTCTGCGAGAGGAAATGCTGTGGTGATGAGAGAGATCAGAGGAGATCGGCCAGAGCCGACACGAAGGCTACGCTAAGTCAAATAACTACTCTTTACAACCGTGGTGAGCAGAAAAGCATCTCAGAACACGTGGAACCTTGAGGTGGATGAGCTACAACAGCAGAACACCACATCGGGTTCCACTCTGTCAGCCAAGAACAGGAATGTGAGGCTATCATGGGCACAGACTCACCCAAACTGACAGCTGAAGAAAACATAATCAAAACATCTGAACTGGAGCAGGTTCTCCACGAAACCTAGAATGACCTACATGCTTAGAAAAAAGGGTTCTTCAAGGGTTCTTCAAGGGTTCATTCGATAATTAAGAGATCTCAGCTTCCAAAAAGGATAAATGTCCTTGGAAAACTTAATGACAATAAACCTGAGAGAATTTAAACACATTTGATATCAAATAATCTATTAATTCTAAGATATTATATGTTCATTAATATATTATATTAATTATTAAATGAATAATTTGACATTTTTATTTGTTTTTGTATGGTTACTGTTCAGTTTAGTAACTATTTTGATACTTTGAAACTTTTAATTTTTTTGAAATTTTACAGAATTTCTTTAAAGTGTCTAAGGCTTTCCTACATAACTGTATATATGCAAACATACATGAATAGTTACATGCTTTGCATAAATATTTGCCCCCCTGAACTGAATTGGACTTAATTGGGATTCATGAATCTAGACAAAATTTGGTTTTGGTGTTCATGGTTTCATTTTATCTTTATTCATTATTTTAAAATTCATTACAATGCTTTATTGTGTATTTACTTTACTTTCGTTTTATTCTAGTTGTGTACTTATCTCTTTATGCATAGTTTAATATTATACTATTTGCACATGCTCTTTTATTTTACCCCGAAACCGCACTCTTCCATGCTCTGTAATGTGCTTTGACCCGATTAGACACCGAATCGAACCTCGTATTGAATCCGGTCGTGTTTTTTTCAGCAGGGAGGAATCACCGCCTCTCCTCAGACAGCACTTTTTTCTTTATTATTACTGCAGTGATGTGAATTGGAGGAAGGGAATTGGTTTCTAAGCTGATGGTATGAGGTAGTTATGAAATCGCATTCTTCAGTGTGCTTCCCTTCCCTGTCTTTCTAACCCGTGAGCTGCATTAATACACAACTTCTGCTGATAACTTCACTTTTTTTTTGCTTAGTCAGGTAAAAGCAGGTGCATCATGTCTCGTTGTTACAGTTTTAAAGCAAAAACAGATGCTCAAGCTTTACATTAAGCATACACTACTAGATTAGAGTACAAATGAAGAAACATTAACATATTTAGAAGATGCTTTTGGCCAAAAATGACGTACGTGTGAGTTAAAGTCCGATCTAAACACAAATCTAAGCTGTTTTGGGTTAAGGATCTTACACAGCAGCTGATAATCAGATATAATCATAAATAACTATGATAATAAATAAATAAGTAATTATATAGTTGACAGATTAGATTTGTGCAGATTTGTGTGAAATAACTACTAATATATGACATAATAATAACTATGTAATAAAGTTATAATAACATGACAAGACAAAGACGGACAAAGATGGCATTTTTTTAAGAAACATATTTCATTTGGTATAAATACTATAGTATAATATACTATATATATACAAATAAGCTTACAAAGTTCTATAATGTTCTTGAATCTTAATACTGGATATTAAAGTTACTACAGCTGCAGTAACTTTATTCTGATTCTATCAGAATTTTTGTCATTCTCTGACATTATAGCATGTTATTAACACTTTATTATGTGGTTATTACAGTTTAATATAGCATGTAGCAAATAATCTCTATTCTATACTTTAAGCTCCACTCAACATGCAATAATCACATATTTAAATATATTATGGGGCAGTTTTACAAACTTTGAGATCTTATAAGATCAGATGGATCTTTAAAAAAAAGAATTATTTTCGCTAAGTGATGTCTTCCAGGACAAACGCTTAAAGTGTGATAATAATAATAATAATAATACAGTAAAGCTGCTGATCGTCGTTTTCCCACAGAGATTAGAGATCTGGCAGGTTGAATGTTACACACTGTGTGGAGTGGAGGTGAGCGTAACCGGCTGATACGTTGCATTGTAATAAACACGTAATAGATTCTACTGCTTTATAATACAGGATAAAATCTCAGATATCGTGTTATCAGAATGAACAAATCAAAACAAATAATAAATGTTATAAAGATAATAAATCATTTAAAGTCAATTATTTAATTTGATTATATTAATTATAATTTAAAATAATTAATTACTTTTTAAATACAACTAAAAAATAAATATTTTAAAGATTTTACTATGTAGAAATACTACTTCTACTACTACTGATAATAATAATGATTGTAATAAAGCATGATTCAGCAGCAGATTTTGGACTTTCCCTCAGTGTCTGTGTCTGTGTTATTTCTCAGCTGATTTCCTTCATTTCCCAGATGAGCTGCACTGATAATAAAGAAGAAGAACTGAAAACACACATCATTAACCCTGTTACATAAAAAACAGATAGAACAGATAATGTGTTGTAAATAAATATAATATTATTTACTTGAAAGGTGTGTGAGTGTGAAACTCGCAGGTAGGGTTGCCAAGTTTCCACAAACTACAAACTACTCCCCAACTACATCTCAAAAACCGCACAAAAAGAATTGTTCAGAAATGTGTTTGGGAACAAACCCAAAAATCTGATAAAACATTATTAGGTGGCTGTTGTTTGAGATTTGGGAAAGTCAGTGTTGTTTTGAAGTAAGAAAAAAAAACCCTCAAAACAATCAAAACAAACAAACAAACAAAAACTTTCCACTCTAGACCACGCCCACTTTTTGTTTAACTCAGAATACGAAAACTAATGTGAATATTTGGAGCACTAACTGGTACATATACGGATACATGCTTGATTGCGTTACACCCCCGGTGTGTGTGTGTGTGTGTGTGTGTGTGTGCTTTCATGATATTTGTTGCATAGCCTCAGGTCATGGTCTTGAAGATGCCTACCAAGATTTGTGTCAGTGTGCAAGGTTGTTGCTGAGATACAGCCTCACTTCCTGTTTGGTGGCTTTACCGTCAGATTTGTTGGCATATTACAGGCAAACTGTTTGGAGTTTTCAAAATTCTTTTGATAAGTTTTGTGAAGCTTACTCTAGAGATGATGTTTACCAAATCTGGTGATGATTGGACAAAATTTGTAGGAGGAGTAGTGAAAAAACTGTTTTTGACAAAATCCAAGATGGCAGAAAATCTAGTTAGGTGGAAATTGACGTCATAGGGTGCGTTGAACTCGTCTCGACCCAGGGAACCAGGGATACCTGGCTTTGGGCACACGGTTCAAAAGTTATAACCATAAGTGTTCTTCCAAATTAGGCCCAAATTTGACCCGATGGTGGCGCTACAGCGTTGGCAGGACTTGGCCCAAATTTGGTCAGAATGTTCATTAGACGCTCCCCAATCAGTGTGCCAAATTTCACAACTTTTTACCAGACGGTTCTATAGGCTGCCATAGACACCCGAGCCAGAAGAAGAAGAAGAAGAAGAAGAAAAGGTAGAATAACAATAGGGTGCCTACACACCTTCGGTGCTTGGCCCCCTGATAATAAATTGTGAACAGAATATAAGTGCTAAGAAGCACGGGTGTTACTGTGGTTCAACAGTGTTGGGAAAATGAATGATTTAAACAAAAACAAACAAACAAACAAACAAATAAACTTCTGTCATCCTTTAGCAACCTGTTCTGAGTTTCGGAGAGTTTTAATGCGGTTTACATCACCGACATCCTCGCTGTCCCCAGTGTAACATGACCATGCTATGAAGCAGCTGTTCTACACACACACACACACACACACACACACACACCCACAGTAAAGCAGTGCATGTAGCTGATTATTGAAGGTAATCAAGGCCGCTGGTAATCAGCCCCCTCCACAGTAAACGCACTCTGTCTCCATCTTCACCGCCTCCATCTTCCTGAATCACTTCTCTCTCTCCACCAATCACACTCTCTTCTCCTGTCTCGGGTCCCTACGGTGAAGGAAACGCCACTGTACTGAAAAAAACAACAACAGCGCTGAATCTCCACAACCATGTCTGTGTGTGTGTGTGTGTGTGTGTGTGTGTATGTATGTCAGAAACATCTGAGTCTTGTAATGTTGATGATAAGAATTCCTTTTATTTATTTAGCGTCTCCTGTAGAAATGAAATCTATGCTAATTTACTGTATATTGAGTGTATTTAAGCTGTTTGTAATGTTTTTGCTTGCTGAGATACACACTGAGGACTTGTGTGAGCATTTAAATAAAATATACTGCATCACAAAAATGCTGCTTGTGTAAATTACTATCTGTTTCTATCCTCTCTTTACTCCTCTTCTTCATCCCTCTCTTCTCCTGCCAGCCTCTAATTCTCCACTGACAGGAAAGCAGTCTTTCTATTATTATTATTATTATTATTATTATTATTATTATTATCATTATTATTGTCTCCACTAGAGGTGAGTTTCAGGACGGAGATCTCACAAAGGCAAGACATTTTTACTGGACAAACAGATGCAAATTTCTAGTAACTTTGCCTTAAACTCTGTTAAAAGGCTTCCTGATACGCTCCATCATTTGTCATTTGTTCCCAGCTGCCATTGCCTTCAAATATTAGTTCAAACCTGGTGGTCACTCAATCAATTAAGATATGGATTCAATTTAGAAATCATACTGGTCTGCATAGGCCCTGCACTCAATCTCCAGGCTTCATCAGTCACAGTCATGGCATTTCTAACGTGGTTTGATAGAGTCATAAAGACCATTGATGATCTCTATGAAAATGGGGTGTTCTCATCCTTCACTGAACTCTCCATACGGTTTGGCTTGCCCAACTCCCACCAAAACCAGTTTCCTCATTTCCCCAATCGCTCTTCCGAATCTCCAATAGACGATTTTTTAAGCCTTGACCCTCATTTAAAACACTGTATCTCTACTATCTATGAACGGATTGATACTACAAACCCAAGTCTTCCCACTGAGGATACGAACGTTTGGGAGGAGGACTTGGACACCGAACTGTCTGAATTAAAATGGGGGCACATTCTTGAACTGGTTCACTCAGCGTCAGTATGTGCAAGGCACGGCTTGTTGCAATGCAAGATTTTACACAGGATCTATTATACTAATGCCAAACTCGCTGTGATATACTCCAGTGTTAGTGACGCATGCAATCGATGCAAACACTCACAGGCCGATCTCATGCATATGCTGTGGGCATGTCCGAAACTATTGATTAAAGTATTGGACTAAAATATTTAAAACATTGCAGAACACTTTCGAAATAACCTTTGATCCAAATCCTCTTTCAGCCGTCTTCAGAGTGCCGTCTGAAACTGACTTTCCAGCGCCAATGCAAAAGGCACTGGCCTTTACAACTTTATTAGCTACACGTCTCATTATTTTAAAGTGGAAACATGTTTCACCCCCTGCCCTTGATATGTGGATTAAAGAGGTATTTACTTGTATAAAGCTCGAAAAAATTAGATTCTCACTCACAGGCTCCATTTGACAAGGTATAGCATCCCTGGGATGACCTTTGAATAATGTACTGGCTGACTCTATAGACATTTAAGTTGAGCACTCCCTCCTTTTTTTTAAATTATTTTTTATTGTTTATCAGTTTTTTATTTATTTATTTATTTATTTATTTGTAAATTATGTATTTGTGTTTATGCATTATTCTGTTCTAATTTTATTTTATTGCTGTGTATTATATTTTACTGCTTCATCTATGTAATTTGTTGGGCTTTGTTAATTGGTCAATAGTTTCTGTTATCTGTACATTTATTCTGTTATTCCGTGTAGAAAAATCCAATAAAGAAATAAAAAAAGAGGCTTCCTCAAAATGAACAAAACATTTACAAGGCTGGCAGCTGCTAACAAGAAAATCGTTGCAGACGGAGAAAAAAAACCAACAGAATTTAACCAGTGATATTTTAGTGTGTCAGTGGATGAGATGTCAAATTTTATTTTATTTTTTCCAGATCTGTGTCAAGTGACACTAAGCAAACAGCAAAGCAAACGTACATTCTGATAGCTACTTAATAATTAGCAGCTCCTCCATTTTTTTTTTTTTACTGAATAAACAGACCAGTGTCCCGGATTCTTGTGTTATACCAGCTCACAAGCAGAGATTTGTAAATTCTTAAATCAAAGTCAATATGAAGCGAAAGTAACTGAAACAAATTCACCTCTTTCATGTCCTTCAGTGATTCGACTTTTACTCTGGGTGAATTATGTTAGTGTTTGGTCTGATTGCTTCTTTAGCTGATAAAGCAGAAAAGCGTAGTTTTCAAGTGTCTCCTGTATTGCCATAGCAACGGGTATAAAAATCTTAAACAGCTAATGCATAAATGTACTTAGCTGTAATGTTAGCAGTAAATTTGATTATGTTTTGATGAGTGTAGAAATAGTGTAAAATCGCCGTGTTGGTAAATCGCCATGGTGTAAGAGGAATAAAACACTTGGGGACGTGCTGTTATGGGAAAATAATCAACTTCAGGATGGTGACAGTAACTCCTCTTCATCACATCACCCCGTGGTTGATTATTTTACCATAACAACACAACACACACAGTGTTTTATTACATACAGGCCATTACATATATATATATAAAAAAAACAACTTATTATTCACCATTTAATAGTTTACAATTTAATTTTAAACACTTTAAAAAGAAATCACATGGAAGAGAATTATAATGACACTCTTTAGGGTTCTTCGAGAACTCGACCACAGAGTGTTTCCCTATCAGACAGGGTTCCAAGTAGAACCTTTTGTGGAACCTAAGAAGGCTTAATTATGCAAAGAACCTTCAAGAACCCATGAAGAATGCTTTTTTTTTTTTTAAGTGTAGATAATCTGCACAACCAAGATTATTGTCCAGCACAGAAGCCACTGCTGTCAGCTTTCACAAACAGAAATAAATGCCACATGAAGCTGATTATAAACCTTGTAAACTCTTATTTAACTTGTTAGCAAAAAGTTCTAAGTGACCCACAAATACCAATAAATAAGAGCGATCCGCTGTAAAAGTCCAAATCTCGACACCTGTAGTGAAAAATGTTCAGTGCAGAATAAAGGCTGAATAAAAGCGAACATGAACGGTGTAATGGACGTGTGAAAATGTCTGACTTGGAAAAGCCAAAGTGGGAAATAAAGTCCACTTTATTTTCCACTTTATTTATTTATTTTCTTTAAATATAAATGTACATTTGAGAGAGAAAATATAAAAAGCAAAAAGTTCAAAGTTTCCTCAGCTGATCACATCACAAAGCAAAACTTTTGCATTAGCTCGGCAAAGAAAAATCTCTGAAAATCAAACTGAAAACGTCTGAATGGATTGAAGGTGTTGCAGTAATTGAATTGATTTTTTCAATCAGCTTCTTTTTATCGTAGATTTGAAGGGGGACACAGAGCGCTCGGCCGTACAGCCTCACACAGCAGCAGCCAAATCCTCTCTAATCATCGCTCTCGCTTCAGCGTTTAATAGATTTTATTTTCTACTACAGAGACATGTCGTGTCATTGTGAGAGAAAAGTAAAAATGTAAAGCAGAAATCTGAGGTTAGTGACGACCAGTTAAACCCGCCGTGTGCGTCAGGATCGTTCGGAGCGATCAGCAGTGAAATTACATTTGGGATTTTAGAATAAATTATAAGAGCATTTAGATGAAATAAACCTTCTCTCATGTTCTGGATTAGAATTAATCCATGGTGCTGTTGATGCTGAGCGGTCCATACACACCCATGTGAGACACACCTCCGTCAGCTTCACCTGCTGAAACACACACACACACACACACACACACACAGTTAGACGTGTCGTAAAGGGCGACATAAAGAATGGTCTTTAAGTGAGACAAATAGGCGTGTCTTTGTGTCATTCATATGGACATGTCTTCGTCTCAGACGTATGGGCGTGTCTTTGAGTCATTTAAATGGGCGTGTCTTTGAGTTGGACAGGCCCAAAACAAAGCCAGAGCTGCCAATATTTTATTTGAAAAAAATACAGAGAATAATTCCAAATGGTGTTCTATTGTACGTGTAGTGCACTAGATAGGGTGCACAGGGGCATTATGTTACACCCTATGTATTGAGCACATGTAGAGAATAGGAGCAGATATAGAATAAATGGTTTGAGCTGAAGATGGGGTGTGGGTTAGAAATATAAAATTGAGATAAATATCAGATCATACACACAGTTATGAGGAGGAGGTGGAGGAGGGAGTGGAGGTGGAGGAGGAAGAGGAGGGAGTGAAGGTGGAAGAGGAGGTGGAGGAGGAAGAGGTGGAGGAGGAGGTGGAGGTGGAGATGGAGGACATGGAGGTGGAGGAGGAAGAGAAGGAAGAGGAGGTGATGGAGGAGGACATGGAGGTGGAAGTGGAGGAGGAAGAGGAGGAAGAGGAGGTGGAGGAGGAGGTAGAGGAGGTAGAGGAGGAGGACATGGAGGTGGAAGTGGAGGAGGAAGAGGAGGAAGAGGAGGTGGAGGAGGAGGTAGAGGAGGTAGAGGAGGAGGACATGGAGGTGGAAGTGGAGGAGGAAGAGGAGGAAGAGGAGGTGGAGGAGGAGGTAGAGGAGGTAGAGGAGGAGGACATGGAGGTGGAAGTGGAGGTGAAAGAGAAGGAAGAGGACGTAGAGGAGAAAGAGGAGGTGGAGGAGAGGATTTTTCGTGTTGCCACATGCACCGTGTTTAAGTAGAGCATTTAGGTTCGCTTTGTACATAACAGGAGGTTTTTACACACAGCATGTGGCGTGATTACTCTGAGAACCAGCTGCTGACAGCTGGGAACATCTGTTCCCGGAAATAACACCAAAATACGGAATTTCGGGTAACTGAGCCGACTCGAGCCATAAACAACATGAGGACAGGAAAAAAAACGTCCAGGTGGAGAAATTTCACACCCTGCTCTCCATCTATCTTTAGTGAAAGTATCCTCCTTGGATATGCAGTGTGTGTGTGTGTGTGTGTGTGTGTGTGTGCGCTCATTGAAAAGGCCACAGGTGGAGGAATAGCAAGAAATATATTATGCATGGAAAAAAACAACATCTCAAAAAACTGTCAAACACACTGACATGAGTGTTACGGTTCAGTCACCCAGATCCTGTGTGTATGTGTGTGTGTGTGTGTGTGTGTGTGTGTGGACCACGTTTGACACTTCATGCATGATGCAGTCACTGCCTATTCCCTAATTGTATCACAGAATGAGCGGACCCGTCCCAAACCACACCCCCTACTCACTATACAGGCCACATAAACACCACATTTTAACGTTCCTGCATCTAAAATGATGCTTTTGCTGCCATTTTATTGCCATTTTATTCATTGACTGACATTTTTAAGGCATCATCAACGACCCTAAAAACCCCGTCACAGAATCTGAAGATGGCGGCGGAGGTCAGCGATTAGAGTCGACCCTGAGGTGCGAATAAATCAGAGGAAGGAAAATAAAGAGAAAATGCCAGTCAAGAGCGGGGGATGGAAATATTCCTCACAGCTCTGTCTCAGAGGGTGAACGCATTTGATCTGGACAAAACCTGTAAATAGCTCCTTATAAATGACCCGATCGGTGTAAATGTCAGCGCGGCAGCGAGGAGGACGAAAACACGCCGGAAGAAAAAACTCATTATCACACAGAAAGGCAGAGGAAACGTCAAGATCGTTTATCACTCGCTTCATACAGGACTTAGTGACGCTCCAGGCGTATGTGCGTGCGTGTGTGCGTGTGTGTGCTGACACCGTGACCTCTCAGGTAAATGTTGAAAGTTTGAAAGTGTGTGGATTCACAATGAGGCAGTCAAACTCACGTCATTCAATTTCAGAAAACAACATCGGAAAAAGGAGATAGGAATGTGATTTGTATACATGTATATATATATATATTCAGACTTTGTGTATTTGTATAAAAGTAAATCAAAAATTCATTTAAAGGAAGGCATCGCTTTAATGGAGTGGTTGAACGACTCAACACATTTTTTTCTCAGTCATTATCTACGGTGCTATACATCATTAATTTTTTATTTTTTAAATTACAAAGTTACAAGTTACAAAAATATGAATTATAATTGTATAAGTGAATCTGAACACTAATGGCAAACTTTTAATCAGCCATTTCACTTCTTTAAAACATGATGACATTTTGTGCATTTTTGACGTAGCTGTATAGTCATGATGGGACATTTTTCATTTTTTGGGCTCCAGCTCGATTTCAAACACGGTGAAAATTTCATTAACCAATAAAATGTAGAGCTTAGATCATGTGACGAACGGCTGCTGTGATGTCAAACAGTCAACATGGCTGACAGAGTCGTTAAGAGCAGGTGATTATTTGTGTTTGGGCAAAAAAAACCAAAACTTTGTGTTATAGCAGAGCAGATATTGTTTATGAATATTTTGCACTTTTGTGATGTTCTCTCTCTCTCTCTCTCTCTCTCTCTCTCTCACTCACACACACACACACACACACACACACACACACACAGAGCTTATTGATTCATTTCAAACTTCAAGAAGCATAGAAGAAAACGGTTTATAAACACACGAACTAACAGGAGGTCATGAGAAACAGGTGTGACTACTAAAACACCATTGCAACAGGAAATGAGAACAGGAAACAGACCATATAAGGAAGGGGGAAATGAGACAGAATCAGGGCAATGTGACAATAAGACTCCATTATTATGGTAATATATGCATTAATATAACACTGAATTTCTATTAAACTGTCAAAAAACAGACTACACTGTGCATTTCTGTTCCTCAGGGTAAAAACTGTGTAAATGTACCATCAAGTGTACAAGAGTGGTTGATTTAAAGGCTCTTTAGCACTTTAACAAGTGAAATATTTATATTAAAGGCACTAAAGAAAGAACGTTTTTTCTGAAAATGTATTCCTTTATAAATTGCAGCATTATTGTTGTTTGCTTGACAAATGATCATTGTGATGGCGTATAATTCATATAAAGCATCTGTTTATGTTTTTCTGGCCCGGAAATAAGCTCCACCCCCAGCCTGAACACAGCCGTCCCCTTTTATTAAAAGGCAACTCAGTAGGCAATACGAGATAACGGATGATGACAAAATCCTTGAAACCTGCCACAAGATTTTAAACAAAACTCACACACGTCTTCTAACTGAATAACTGATCCCGCACGCTACGAGGTTTAATGTCATTACGAACTTTAGGAACAGAAATGTACACCGCAGCGCTGCTGAATTCTGGATTGTGATTGATCAGAAGGTGTTGATTAATTTTCTAGTTAATTAATTTGACAGTAGCGCAGCTGTAAATCACAGGTTTATATTAATGCACTCGGTAAAATATGTTATGGTTTCTATAGTAACAGCTCAATCACAGGGACGTGTACGCAGGAAGCTCCACACAGTGTGCTCCTTGGCAGTGTGAATGCATCACTAACCAACAGATTTCTCCCCCAGAACGTCCTCCATGTGTCTCACCACGGCCTCCAGATCACTGTCCTGAGGGAGAGACAGAAAAAAACAGCACATGACTCCATCCTCCATTAGCAAATTATCCATTTAATATCACTTATTCCACGCTGGTTAAGTACCACTCATTCATAGGCACATTCCACACAAAACAGCATTGAAGCCAACTTTATATCATTCTGAATTATTTCTTATTCCTAAATGCCACTTTAAGCTTTTCATTTGAAACATAGCGAGCTGCTGATTGGCCCCCGGCAGGTTCGGTCCTTTAACATCGACTCCTTCATGGTTAAGAATCATGTGTTAACTCGTGAATTATCCTGATTGCAATTTGATGTTCTCGTGGTTTAGTAAATGCACATTAATGTAAGTGTGTAATGTGTGAGTTTACGCAGAAGGAGCCTGAGGCGAAATCGAAATGTTTTTTTACTAAATCAGGAGTGGAGCAGATTTTCCCTCCAGCTCGCATTAACGCTAATCAGCACCCTTTTCTCTGCTAAATCCTTTGACAAGTTGGAGAGAAAAAGAGAGAAACTGTAGACATGTTGCTTGTTTTATGGTTTAATCATCTTTACTTTGGATACACTCCAAGAGCAACAGGTTACTCAAGGGTTCCTACACTGGATAATTAAAAAGGTTCTTAGCTTCCTAAAATTATTTGAAAAAACTATCTGGTACCGCTGTGATAGGGTTTTCCCAGAGAGACAACAGAAAAACCTTTAAGTGTCAAATTTAAATCGCCATATGAGCCAATATTTTGAATGTATGCGAATATTAATGAGTGTCTACTGAATATTAATGAATGTATACTAAATTTTAACGTGTGCATACGAAGTACTAACTAGTACATACTGAATATTAATGAATTCCATTGACTGTATACTGAATATCAATGAGTATATACTGCACATTAATGGGTATATACTGACTATTAATGAGTATATACTGCACATTAATGGGTATATACTGAATGTTAACGAGTGTTTAATGTTATAGTGAACATTGGCAGTAGTTACACTGTGTGTTTGTATCAAATAAACCACAGGAAAATTGAAAGATGGCAAAAATAATCATTGTATCACAAAAGTCATTATACGTGTTCACTACATAGGGTATAACATAAAAAAAACAAAAAAGTACAGAAATTGTTGAATACTTTGGTGTACAATAATCACTTTTAGGTTTGACTTTTTGCTTTTCAACAAATTTGAAAAGCAAAAACATAATTTTAAAATGTGTAAAATTTATTCAGAGCAAAGGAGATATTTATCCAGAAATTGTAGAAAATATATGTTTGGCAGCAAGAAGTAGAACAAGTGATGTTAAACATTCAGTTGTGGATTTTTAAAAACTGGATTTTTAAATTGTGGTTATTTACACAAGAAATGTGGTGTTCATGAAAATCCAGTTAGTTGGGAAAAGCATTCGTATCCGTGTTTTAGTTGGGAAAAGCATTCGTATCCGTGTTTCGCTCCTGAGGTTTGTGTAAATTTCTGTATGAGGATACTCACTAATGAGAACCTCGTTTGAAATTCATTTCGATTACACATCATTTTAATAAACATTTTCTGCAATTTAGTCATTTCATATTTCTTAATTAGTGTCTATGGTAGCCGGCATGCTGCAGTGGCTGAGCTGCATTATTGGAAGATTTAGTGCACGCTGCAACTTAGGAAGCACTCTTTCACTATTTAGTTGCCATTTTGTCGTTTTCAGCTCTCTGTGAGCTTTTGTGGAGTTTGGTGGGCGTGGCTAAATGTAAATCAGCTGTGCCGTGAATGTGCTTGGTAATTTATGGCTAACTCGTGTTTATGAACACACGCAGATGAGCAGTGAGTAAATATGGTGGGAATTTTTATCTTGGTTTGGCCATGAAAGAATAAAAGATTGATAAATGAGGCCCGATATTAATATACAATACGATGAAATTCATTCCAACAGGCCTCATCTATTGTTTAAAGCTTTATCTCCAATCTCCAATATAAAAAACCAGGACTGATTTTTGTGCTGTAATTGCTCAGGGGTGAAAGCTCTGCTGTTGGGGATTGCAGGTGTATTGAGCCAAACGAGGCATTGAGACTAACCACATAGGAAAAAAATGTCCTTCCCTATAAAATGATCAGCCTGAAGAAATGAGCAGAGCCGTCCAAGCGTCTCTGTCATCCGACTAATTATCAAATCTCCACCGGGCCGGGAGTCAATTTCAGCCGATCCTCCGCTTCCATCTGCTCGCTTGTTTCTCCCAGCAGTGACAAATCGTTTTAATCTCGCGTGGCCTCGGCTGCGTGGAGCTGGAGGAAGAGATTGCATTGCAGTGCTGAGATCTGCGGGCCTGAGGGATGAAATCTCAGCCCACCAGCTTTCCGTTATTCCGCTTCACATTTCATCAGCTCCTATGTGAGAGCTTCTCGACTCAGAAACATCAAAGCACAGCGTTTTCTATTTTTAATAAGAAAGAAAAATGTACAGAGTCATTGTGTTGTGATGCTGATGGTCCAAAAGTGTGCTACTGAGACAAATCTCACACATTATATCAAAAAATTTGAAATTTAAAAACACAAGCCAAGAGTAAAAAATGTCAAAATGAAAGCTATCCAGCTAATAAAACAAAGTGAATGTCACTACGAATGGGGATTTAGTTTCTCAGATGTGGTTGCTCTTTAGCTGTAGCTGTTCCTCCGGTGTAGCTGTTCCTCAGGTGTTTCTGTTCCTCAGGTGTAGCTGTTCCTCAGATGTGGCTGTTCCTCAGGTGT
>CM040475.1:961610-1006831 GCA_022758105.1 Pangasianodon gigas
TGAATGTGATTCAGATGATAATATATGTCTATTATTATTCATACTGTATATTACTGAGCCTAATGCGTTAGCATCGACATTTAGCTCAGACACCAGACTTCAGACACCAAACATGTCTCAGCTGATCGATTACATTTAGTGTAAATATTACCAAAAAAACCTGTAAATATAAATATGGTCTTAAGATGGTACGGTCTGCTAGGGTCAGCAAAGCATTCACTTGAAAATATGTTTGAGTGTGAAGCGCACAGCGAGAGAGTGAAAACGGAAATCACACAACGATCCGCTCTAACCTCATAATCCGGGCTGGAGGAGTGGAACGGTCAGCACTTTAACTGTCCTTAATGTCCGCGCCGCACAGGAGTCCAGGCAATAAAGAGCACAATAAAAACTTCTCCCTCAGGCGCTGAAACACTGTTCGATCACCACGTTCCACCAGTTGGACGAGTCTGAGCAATCAAACCTAATTACATCTTACTCACACCATTTCAGTTCTGGTTTCTGATTGGTCAGAAGGTGTTGATTAATTTTCTATAACAGCAGCTCTGACAGTAGTGCAGCTTCAAATCACAGGTTTATATACAATTAATGCGCTCGTCCTAATACGATATCGTTTCCATAGTAACAGCCCGTTCACAGGGACGTGTACAGTGGACACTGCGTATAAACAAATTAAAAATAATCGTTGATGTGGTGAAGTTTTCTGTAAGGAGATATGTGTTTTCTCCGCCTCTCACCCGCCCATGTTGGTGATGGACACTGTATGTGAGCGTGCACGCTGATATTACCTGAAGTAACTTAAAATGGAGCATCGGCTAACTCAAAGTGGCACGTACAGTGTTATTAATTAATATGTAAATTACTAAACTGTTGTCATATAATTTTTGCAGGTATAGTGATTTTCCCAGGAAAAGCTTTGAGTCATGACTGACTGAGCTACTATTTGCTAGCTAGCTGACATTATCCATGATTTTAATCAAAGTCATGTAAGTATAAATAGATAACGCAATGTAGCAAGTGAAAATATAAACCTCAGTCAGCATTTACACTCAACCTCCATGATGTTCAGCTAGCTCTGACACCTGCAGTGAGTTATCCATCTGAATGGAGAAGTGCTTTTATGTCCTCTGAGTGTTCTCTAAGGTCATATAGTTAATCGTGAATTATTATGAAATGTAGCTAGTGTTAGCTGCCTTGGTTTGTGCCATCACTTCATTCGCTCATGTTGGTTTACTAGTTATAATATCACTACAACGAGCTAGCTTAAGCATCACAATGAGCAACATACTGGAAAAACTGCAGAGAATTCCCCTCTGAGGGTCTGTTAGAACAGTTTACAGCAGAACAAGACATGGCTTTGCTACAGAACTGTCCAGAGCTTCAGGTGTGTGTCGGAAGGTGCACGCAACTCATGACTCGACTGTCATGTCCACAACTGTCAATCACCTCCTCAACCACGCCCTTTTACTTATCACCAAATAACTCCTATAAAACACATTTATCGTGAGGAGAAATACTGGCAGATGTATCAGGGTCAACAGAACTTGTAAAAACAACAGAACACTATTCCCGAAAATAATTTTGGAGATGTAACTAAAACTGGAATTTCCCATTTCTGAATCTTTCCCATTCACTAACATGGGAATGGGCGGCGGTTTAAAAACTGTACTGCAGCCAGCCAATAGAGGGCCTCAGAGACATTCTGGCTTCACTTTTGACTCCCTGTTACGACGTCCACTCATATATACAGTCATTACAAAAAACACAACATTCTTGTTTCAGTTTTATTTAAATGCTCATCAATAAAACGTGTGTTTTCACATATCACTCCTCGCTTTCTCTTGCCCCGCCCCCTTGTTTGATGGACAGCTAACATTCTGAACTACTACAAAAGCTCGGCACTTTATGAAGCAGCTCTGACAAAGCAAAATAATCCCTTTCATCTCCCATTTCTCTGTGTCTGGTTGCAATGCCTCTTGGGTAATTTTCCTCTTTAAGTCTGCAGTCGTGTTCAAACAAACTTTACTTGAGCTGATTAAATGCGATGTGGCGATAACGAATACAAGCTAATTAAAGACAATTAGCATAACATCAGAAGATAATCCGTCTAACTCAGCGCCTTCTAATGAGAAGTTGTTCACTTATCCAAGTTATATAGCATCGCTTTCCTTTTTCATACCGAGTTCCTGTATTTTCCAGAATATAAATCAGATTTAAAATGAACTTCTGCTGGGAGAAAACAGCACTTCAGCTCCCCCTACTGGTGTACTGTAGTTTAGTGTTTGTTCTGCGAAAATCTTGATCGTAATTTTTTTTTTTTACGATTTTTAAGCTAACACCCATCACTCACTTCTAAACGTGTTCTGTGCTCTTATGCTAGTGCTAACTTCTGTTAGAGCAGATGTGGGATATGTTAATGTTATTTTGGCAGCCAAACTTGCGAAAGTGTTCATTTCTGTCCCAGGCTTTAGAGAAGTACGTCAACCGTAAAAGCATGAAAGAATGGACACATAAACACAAATACGTAAACCGAATGGCATCATGATGAAATACATTCGGATCATTTTTTTTAACATTAAAAGTTTTACGTTAAACCTGTTACTTACATCATTTTACAAGTTTCATGTCGTTTATATGCTTCTGAATCCTGAACTACAGCAACATATGAATCTGAGCGACGTTAAAACAACAAATCCAGAGAGAGAGAGCCACTTCCTCTTCCTCCCCAACTTCCTCTTTCTCTTCCTCACCTGTGTGGGAACATCAGAGCAGAAATCATCTTCATCTGAACACGACTCGAATCCATCTTCGGAATAATACACTTCTGCAGCCTGAGGGTCCTCAGGGATGTCTGACACACACACACACACACACACACACAACAAAAGACTGAAGCAGAACGAAAGACTGTAACTCAGTGTGTGTGTGTGTGTGTGTGTGTGTGTGTATAGAGTTTAAATCACTTATTTATTTAAATTACACACCAATTTATTCATCACTCAGTAGCTTCATTACTGATTTGAAAGGAAATTCTAATCCAAAATAAATCCTTAAGACAAATGAAAACAAATAAGACTAACTGTTCAATTAGAACAAAAGTAATGGCACCCTATGAAAGAAGGTGGAGTTAGTGTGTGTTTGGTAGACGAGCCGCTTCATTACTGGGAGATTTTGCACACGCCGCGATTAGGAGACGCTCTTTCATCATTTTTGGTCATTTTGTCATTTTTCAGCTCCCTTTGCCTTTTATGGAGTTTTGTGGGTGTGGTTAAATGTTAATCATCTGTGACGTGAACGCACTTGGTAAATTATGGCTGAGTGGCATTTATCAACAAACTGGTTTTAACATTCACACACAACTTTATGACGATGTTGAACACAAGGGGAATAAAACACTCATTACTCAATTAATATCTCATTCGCTGGTTTTATGGTATGAGAACGCCTGAGGAACGATATGATAGGACATGATATGAAAGGATTTTTTTGTGCATAATGTTATGTATTTTCCTGTAGATGAGCAGATGCAAAACTATACATTCAAATAGATTTTTTTAAAAGAAAGTATTTCAAGTTAGCTGTACTTATGATTTGAAATATATAACAAACTTACAATTTTAGTGTTTAAATGAAGTGATATCATGATAACTGTTAACTGGGATAAAGTTAGGATGATATTAAAATGAAATATCAGAGCGCACACACACACGCACACACACACACGTGTATGTGCTTCCTGTGTTCACCATTTCATGCCATCGCTTGTTTCAGTGCAGCACGGGTCCTTCAATACGACAGGAAAGAGAGAGAGAGAGAGAGAGAGAGAGAGAGAGAGAGAGAGAGAGAGAGAGAACGAGATGGAGAGAGATGGAGAGAGATGGAGAGAGATGGGTAGAGACAGTGCTCACCATGGGACACTCTACATTTATCGCCTGAATAGTTTCAATTTCTCGAGTTCAGGCCTCCACCTGAGCTCCACACACTCCTGCCAGAGATAGCACAAGTGTGTGTGTGTGTGTGTGTGTGTGTTATCAGCTAGAAAAGAGCTATTTTGTAGAGCCAGAGGCAAGAAACTGAAAAGCATCTCCAGAGACAGAGGAATCGTCTTTAATCCTCGATAAACCAGGCACAAAATTATGAAACTGCAAACATCATTACTGTGAATAGAACAATATGACAATGTGTTTATCGTTATCACGAGGAATAACGTAAGAGGTTTCGCCCTGATATCAGACGATAACAGGCGAGCCAGCGAGCAGGAATTACATTAACAACATCACATGACGCTTGTTTGCTAGTTGTGGGAATAATGTGTTTTTAAAAGCAAGGAATAAAAATGACAGTAAAGTACTGCATGTGTGTTACATTTACATTTTGGCTGTGTGTTATTAAGGACGTAATAAGAGAATGGAATGAATAATGTGTGTGTGTGTGTGTGTGTGTGTGTGTGTGTGAAACACTGCATAGATTTCTTAGCAAACATTTCAGCTTTGAGTAATCCCAACAGATCGAGTCAATACCTGTCTCTGCATCCAGATGCAGACTTTGTGTGTGTGTTTTGTGAGTGTGTGTGAGCAATTTTGGCCAAATTGAACAGCAGATACAACAAACAAGACCTGAACAATTGACTTCAGGCTCTGTGGAGCAGTGTACAGGATTAACAATGAGCAGAACAGGAACAGGAAGTGAGGGAGACGGTTTCAGCTTTCTAATTGGCTGATGGAAATTTAAGAGGAAAAAAAAGTGCTTGGACCCCTTCTGAATCATTTTTATTTTTCCCTGATGAACTTTTTCGCCATTGTGTCACTCAGATGTTTTATTGAACAACTAGAAATCAGTCGCTTCTGCCAAAAATCTTACGGTACTCAAAAGAGAGAAAATACAGAAGTGTAAAATGTGATATGAACAGAGTGCGAATGCTAGCTAACACAGAGAGGGGTGTGGTGTTATAGGAAAATAATCAATGATGGGATGTTGGAAAGAAGCAGAGTTGCTGTTATCACCCTGTAGCTGATTATTTACCACAGCAATTTGCCAACTATTACAATTTTTTTTATTTTATTAATGGACAGCACAACATATTTTTTTATCTGTTTATAGTTACATTTAATGTTGTGGAATGTCCTTGAAACAAGGTCGTTCCTGTTCTCACTCACGTTACAGCAGCTATAAACAGTCGTTCCCTCACCAGCCTCTCTTTTTTCTCTCTCTTGAAGTTAATAAGACAAAAAACAACGCAGCTCGTCATGTTACTGAGAAACCGCAAAGAAGCGTAAACTCCTCTCCTGAAGATGTCGGAAAACTTAAAGTTACAGCTTTATCTCTGACTGTTACAAAGCACTGACACTGGAGACTCCTTCCATACATGTTACATAAACACATTTCTCCTTACAGAAAATGTCACCATACCAACTGTTTTTAAATCCGCCACAGAAACATATTAATATAATACTAATACTAACACCTTCTGACCAATCAGAATCCAGAATTCAACAGCTGCGAGAGAAAAAAGCTAAATAAAGGTAACTCATGGAGAGATTATGCTAGCAAAAAATAGACCACTAATGCTAGCGAAAAGTTTAATAAGTGCAAAATTTAAATGAATTAATCTTGAACATATCCGTGACAAAATTTTTAATTCTGATATGTTTGTGTTAAATAACATGCTGATTATGTTATAAATGCTTAGAGCTGGTTAAAATTAACTCCGTAACTTGAGAGGGTATATTACTGTAAAACTCTGTGTGTGTGTGTGTGTGTGTGTGTGTGTGTGTGTGTGTTTTGTGACTGTGTGAGTAATTTTGGCCAAGTTGAACAGCAGGTACAACAAACAAGACCTGAACGATTGACTCAAGGCTCTGTGGAGCAGTGTACAGGATTAGCCTTAACTCCTGGATCATTGATCATGTATTGAGATGCTGAGATGTGATGATGTCATCATTACAAATGGAGAGATCCATGACCCTAAATTAGACAATTTCCCTGATTTTGTAACATATTTAATTAAAACGGCGACGCTGAACGTGTGTGGGCCTGGTTGTTTCTGGAAGTGAGATTTTTAAATTATAACTGCATGAGAATTCCCACCAGTTGGTCCAATGCTCTCTTGGTAATTAAACCTGGCTGGAACTCAAAAGCTTTCGACCACATGGTGCTTTAAATCTACGTTACTATACGGCCTGTTCATCACACATGGCCTGAACACTGATTTCCACTAATCTCGCTTTTTAGAAGAAAAAAATCAGCTTTGTTAAATTAGAGGTTCTGCACCAGATAAATAACAGTGTGAGGATTAGTGGAGGATTGGTGTAATTTAATCAGAGACACTTAAAGATAATTAATAGTGTCAGAGAGCACCACAGAGAGAGAGAGAGAGAGAGAGAGAGAGAGAACTGTTAATGAAAATGTACTGATTCTTCAACGCTGTTATACTCAGTAGTGTATAATATGGAGGAAATATAAGAGTGTGTTTTCTGTAAAGAGGTGTTTATGTAATATTTATGGAAGGAGTCTCCAGTGTCAGCGCTTTGTAACAGTCAGAGGTAAAGTTGTAACTTGAAGTTTTCTGACATCTTCAGGACAGAGGAGTTTACGCTTCTTTGCGGTTTCTCAGTAACATGACAAGCTGCGTTGTTTTTTTTATCTTATCTAAGAGAGAGAAAAGAGGCTGGTGAGGGAACGACTGTTTATAGCCGCTAAGAGAGAACAGAAACTAACTTGTTTTGCTGACGTTTTATAGATAAAAAGTGCGATGTGTCGTTCTTTAGTGAATAAAAAAGTGGTGTAAGAGGAATGAAATGCTTGGGGACGTGCTGTTATTGGAAAATAATCAACTTCAGGGTGGTAACAGTAACTCTCACTGCACTAAACTTATGAAAAGTATGTGAGATTTTAATCGCAGCTCATTTTGTTCTGCAGGAATAACAATTAAATGTGATGTTTCTCAGCGTGAGATCTGATGAGTTCTGATCGTAAAGCACTTACAGTCTAAAAACAATTTCAACTAATTCCATTTTTAAACACAAATCGATTTACACTCCGTTCGTGAGCCACCCCTAAACTGCTGCTTTAATGGAGATGAATGGAGAGAATTAAACATGAGCATAGTCTGGGTTAATGAGATCGGGGCTTTCACACACTCGTCCCCTGACACAGAGCTTCATTGATTTTAATCAGTGCTGTTACGGCCCACTCCGATCACTTATGCAGGAAACTGTTAGCTGGGTTTGGAGTTCAGCCATGGATCGTTCCCTCAGGTCTTATTTGCAGGAACTTAAAGCTTGAACTTCGGTGATTTAGTATGAGGGAAAGCCCACTAGTGCGAAGTGCCGCGTATATTACAGTGGTTAGAGGAATAAGTCAACACACTGAGACTCTGGAGAACATGCTGTGGACTTCTGATGAACTTTTCCATTATGGCAACGCAGAAAAGAAGTGAAGCAGAGACTAAAAAATGATAAACAACACAAAAACACATGTGTATATACAAAAGCACTGAAAAATCCATTCCAATCCATTAAATTTATTTATTTGTGGGGGCGGGACATATACATTTAAGAGAGCATTTAATTGGATGAAGACGACACTAGTACAGGACGAGTCATCAGAGAAAAGTAACCATTTTCCCAGAACTATAAAATTAAAATGAGAATACCTTCCAGACTATTTTTTTGTATTTTTACCTAGTTATATTGTCATATTGGTGTCTGGAACAATAAGGGACAGGTAACAAAGTTCTCATAAGAACTCCAATTAGACACAAGTGTGTATTAGTTTAGTTCCCGACCTGAACTCTGCTCACTGTCAGTCTCGATGATCCCTGATACAGTCATTAAGCTTCAGCCAGACACATCGATGTTCCCCAGAGCTCCAGAGAAACACACACACACACAATATATAATACAGAGTGCTGAATCTCAAACCTCTAACAAGTCATTAGTGTGTGTGCTGTAATGACGACACGCTGACAGATTTTCCCAACAACAGTGAAATGCGCATATTTAATGATCTGCCCGAGGTGATCACATGCTGCGACTCCTCTCTCTCTCTGAAAGGCTCATATAGGGAAGATAAACTGAGATTTAAAGCAAATGTGAGCGGAGAACATAGCCTGTCATCGGCGAGGGAAATAATGCTTTTTATTACCAGTTTATTAAACAGCATTTAAAAATGCATTTCTGCCACAGGCTCATGATTTCATTTAGAAATGTGCAGTTTCAACACGTGGAGTATTTCCCGTTCACATCCAGATTTTACTTCCTGGTTCCTGTTTTCTTGAGCTCCGCCCCCAATCACACCCACTGCTCATTGTTCATAGTGTTTTTCCTCTTATGTTCTCATTATTGATAATTAATCTGTGTATTTATGACATCATTCCATTTCGCAGAACTATGAGATCACACAGCTGCTGTAAGATCAACAGTAGGCATAAAACATTGAAACAATACACATAGAAATTTTTTAAACATGCAGACGTACTGTATTTTCCTGTAAAAACTCACAATTTAAATCTCACAGTGAAACACTTCCTGTGTAAATCTCAGTGTAAAAAAAAGTCATTCTACATTCACGAGCAAGAAAGCCACAGATGCGCAGTCATTTTCCACATACAGTGCATTCAAAAGTATTCAGACCCCTTCATTTTTCACTTTTTGTTATGTTGCAGCCTTATGCTAAATGCTTTAAATAATTTTTTTTACATCAATCTACTCTCCATACCTCATAATGACAAAGCAAAAAAAACAGATTTGTGATAACTTTGCAAATTTATTAAAAAGAAAAAACTGAAATATCACGTTGACGTAAGTATTCAGACCCTTTGCTATGTCAGTTGAAATTTAGCTCAGGTGCATCCCATTTCTCTGGATCATCTTTGAGATGTTTCTACACTTTGATTGGAGTCTACTTGTGGCAAAATCAACTGATTGGACATGATTTGGAAAGACACACACCTGTCTATATGAGGTCTAACAGCTGAAACTGCATATCAGAGCAAAAACCAAGCCATGAGGTCAGAGGAACTGCCTGCAGAGCTCAGAGTCAGGATTGTGTTGAGGAGCAGATCTGGGGAAGGCTACAAAAACATTTCTGCTGCACTGAAGGTTCCAAGCAGGCTTTCATGTGTCTTGCACTGAGGAGAGGCTTCCATCTGGCCACTCTGCCATAAAGTGTTGCGGTGATGGTTGACCTTCTGCAAGTTTCTCCCAACTCCACACATGATCTCTGGAGCGCAACCAAAGTGACCATCAGGTTCTTGGTCACCTACCTTACCAAGACCCTTCTCCCCTGATTGCTCAGTTTGGCCTGGTGGCCAGCTCTAGGAAAAGTTCTGGTTGTTCCAAAGTTCTTCCATCTAAGAATTATGGAGGCTGCTGTGCTCTTGGGAACCTTCAGTGCAGCAGAAATGTTTTTGTAGCCTTCCCCAGATCTGCTCCTCAACACAATCCTGACTCTGAGCTCTGCAGGCAGTTCTTCTGACCTCATGGCTTGGTTTTTGCTCTGACATGCAGTTTCAGCTGTTAGACCTCATATAGACAGGTTCAGTTGAATTTGGGACAAGTAGACTCCAATCAAAGTGTAGAAACATCTCAGAGATGATTCAGAGAAATGGGATGCACCTGAGCTAAATTTCAACTGTCATAGCAAAGGGTCTGAATACTTACGTCAATGTTATATTTCAGTTTTCTGTTTATTAATAAATTTGCAAAGTTATCACAAATCTGGCTTTTGCTTTGTCATTATGGGGTATGGAATGTAGATTGATGTAAAAATAATAATTTAAAGCATTTAGCATAAGGCTGCAATATAACAAAAAGTGAAAAATGAAGGGGTCTGAATACTTTCTGAATGCACTGTAGGTGTGTGACACGGTGCTGCCATTTCAGTGACATTTGAATGAATATTTTCTCAATTCTGTGCAAATTTGATCTGATCTTTAATTCTGTTGCATATTTTGAAAGTGATTAAAAATCAGTGCATGTCTACGGAGCGGCATTTACTTTTGGAAAGTTGCCTTTCTAAATTCGTCTAATATGTGAGGCTTCTTCGGATACTCACAGCTTCTTATCTTCCTTAAAGGTACTTGCTCATGTTTTAACTCCATCTCTGAATAATGATTCTTGGATTTATTTTAATAAAGAGATGGTGATATCACAACCTGCTCTCTCCAGCTCCTGTTCATCACGTCCTTCGTTTTTCTTTCTCACTCTCAGGGAAAGGAGCTCGAATCTGTTTCCTTGTTCATTATAAACCTCTGATTTATTCCGTAATCGAGCGTTAAAGAGAATTAAGGCAAGAACACGTGTTCAGCTTCCCTGAAAACATGTCCCGCAGATTTATTCTCACGACAGCCGAATTCGATTAGGTCGAGGAGGCGGTGTTTGGCTTCCGTTCAGTGCGGCGATGATTAGAACAATCACCATTACAAGCCCATTAGCATGATGACGGTTCTCCGGAAATAGCACGCTAATTTACCCTCACTGTAATTTACAGGGTCACTGAACATCATAGACGAGAACAGAAAAGCAAATTTTCAGTTTCCAGTCGGAGTGAGTGCAAATCTGTTGATGTAGAACCCGTCAGGAACCGAGACTGTAGGCTGCATTTCAAACGATAGAACAGTTCTTGACAATTCATTCTAGCATGTAGTCTGTAATGAGAATACAGCAGAGGATAAAGTATTAGCACCCAGTACCATGGATTAAAGCCATGGTGGCTGAAAAGTCGCCAGATTAAATCATTTTTCACACATGCAAGAGAGAAAATGAGGGCAGGCAGAGGACCACAGAGAAAAAGACAGGGAGAAATGTGAACCTAAATATTTATCTCAACAAACTTGAGTCAAAGAAGTTTATGGACTAATGGAAATATTAAATAACAGAGATTAGAGATGAGCCACTGGTGTAGTGCACATTCAGCCTTGTGATGTTATTAATTTAATATGAAGTGGGTCATATTTAAGCAGTAAAATTTTAACCCAGATTCTGGACATCTTGTAGATGGGTCATTTCAGTCCGAACACATCAGATCAGAGCTTTTTTCTGTGACAGATGGATTCTTCTCTTTCCTTCTGCTCAGAATGTTTCTCTCACATATCTGAGATCTGTTCTGAGCAGATGAGAGTCGACTCCATCTGTGTCGCACATGAGAGGAAACAGTCCTTTGGTATCTTCGCTCAAACGGCACTCACAAACACCACCTGATACCCCTCAGCATGCTACGCACACACGCGCACACACACACACACACACACACACACACACACACACGCACACAAACATGTGCGCGCGCGCACACACATCATCATCATCATCATCATCCGTGTTCACTCACCAAAACCTCAACATGTGTCACAAATCGCACACTTGGTGAGACACACGATATACTAGAACCACAAATAAATAAATCGTGGAACTCAAGATGTATGTAGTGAAAAGGGGCGGAGCCTGCATAGGCGACTGCAGTTACAATCTTTCAACCGTTGAGTGACACTAGCGAGTGACGATGCTGCAGATGGTTATTCATTTTCTATGTACGTGAGCGACACAGAAAATAAGCAACATTTGAACTGTGGTTTTCTCAATTCTACGCAAATTAGGTTTGATGCTCTAAGGAAGCGGCAAATCTGAACGAAAGGCTCAAATGATCCTTCAGCTCATGTGGTCTGACATTTTTTCAGTTCCCCGCTCACAACTTTAGTTCCATGTGCACGACCTCTCATTAAATGTGTATGGAGACATTAGGAAGAAAATAAAGCTCGGAAGGAAGCAGCAGGGATCGGTGGTGACTCTGGTGAGATTACGTAGCTAGTACAGTTAGCTCGGTTTGCTAATCTAATCTGGGAATGAAGATAATACGAAGCCGATCGTGTATCACATAAATCAAACAAACTATACGATTTTCAGACTGATTAGTGTGTTGTTTAATTTGTGTTTAACTAGTTAGCTTTAGAAGATATATATAACTACTACTATTTCATATCGAAACTAACAAAAAGAAAACAAAACGCTGGATAGACCACGCCCACAAGCGACAAACCACAAGCAATACGAGACCAGAAATCATCTTCTTGTCTCCTCCTGTTTTGCTGAGACCGATAAGATGTAGTGCAGGAGACATGGTAAGTGCAGGAGACATGGTAAGTGCAGGAGACATGGTAAGTGCAGGACACATGGTAAGAAGAAAACAAATAATCAGGACTCCAGGAGCACACTGATGAGCAGGAATGGCTTCTAAACACTAAAACACACAGCGAACAAAAAAAAAACACAGCTAGACAGTTACCGTGTTCAGTGAGCTGCTCTCCCATTGGTCCAGGATGGCTGCTTGGTGTAGCATCCTGTCGTCTGATTGGCTGGATTTGTCTCACTGTGTCCTCAGCTTTCTCCTTTAGATCAGACATGAGGAGAGAAATGATTTATAATTACAACAATGCGAAATGTTTTTATTCATTTATAATATTTTCATTAAATTTCTTTTTTCTTTTTCTTTTCATATTTCATCTTTATCATCTATCTATCTATCTATCTATCTATCTATCTATCTATCCTTTTCTTTCCTTTCATGTAGACAGACCCACAGTGAGAACGTTGATGCTGACTCTTTGGAAGTTTTTGGACCGGAGCTCCATCATGCGCTGCTGATTTTCTTTATATTTCTCCTCCACAATATGTCTGTACATAAACACAAACCAACACACACACACACACACACACACGTTCAGACTGCAACACAACACCCTTAATTACTCACACAACAACAACAAAAGCACGTAGACACACACACACACACAGTACAACACACTCTGTGTAAATACATGTACAAAGTACTGAGAATTATATTTAAGAGAAAGTTTACAGTGGATATAAAAAGTTTACACACCCCTCTTAAAATTGCAGGTTTTTTTGATGTAAAAAAATGAAACCAAGATAAATCCTGTCAGATATTTTCTACATTTAATGTGAAATAGTGACCAACAATTCAATTGAAAAACAAATATAAATGTTTTAGGAAAAAAACAGATCTAAATCCTATCAAAAACCTGTGGATCCCCTCACTCTCTGATAGATCTGGAGCATTTTTGCAGGGAAGAGTGGAATAAAATGACCAAATGAAGCTGTTAGACTCTTATCCAAAAACAATGAGTGCTGAATTACAAGCAAAAGCTGCTTTAACACAGTATTAGTTAAGGGGTGCGCATACTTATGCAACCAGGTTACTGTATGTTTTTTCTTTTTCTTTTTTTTCGATTTGTTGTTCACTGGAGTTTTGTTGGTTGCTGTTTCACATTAAAGGTGGAAAACGATCTGACATGATTTATCCTGGTTTCAAAACCTGCGAATTAACAGGGGTGTGTAAACTTTTTATATCCACGTAGATAACGTGTCAAAATCTCTCTCAGCAAAAAAGTTTACGTATCGAGCCAAAAATGTACTCAAGAGAAAGTTAAAGAGTAAAACAGTAACCTTTGTGTTTTGTAACGAGTAATCTGAAGGTTTAAATAAAACTGTAAAGAGTAAAAAGTATTTTTTTATTGGAAGTGTTCAAATAAAAATCAATCAAAGTATAAATCCACCAAAATAATAATTAAGTATAGCAGCAGTAAGCACACACACACTCAGGTATTCTGCACCCCTGAAACACACACGCAGGACACTTAGCATAGCTGATTAGCGTGGCTTCTCGAGCTGCAGTGCGCTTTATCGTTAGCCGTGTCTCACTTTAGCTTCCTGGCTCTGTCGTCAGCGGCCTGCTGCTTCCTCAGCCTCATCCGCTCTCGAGGACTCATCTTCTCGACCTCTGACCTTTCCCTCAGCGTCTGCAGGTGCACTTTCTTCTGCCTGCGGAGTGAAATGATTTCTAATTACAGCAGGAAGTGTTTCATTTATTTATAACATTTTCATTAAACCTCACTGCTTATACAGCTAGCTTGTGAGGCTAACTTGCAGGATTGTCTTAGCTACACAGTCAGTTAGTTAGCAGTGTTATTTTGTGAACTTTATTCTCGCTGATTGGTGGCTGTTTGTTTTGTAAATTAATGAACACTGAAATGTTTAATGAGTGAGTGAGCTGGAACATAGCCGCTAGTTTTCCTTCCACCTGATTCACACGTTCCAAACGGCGAGCACATGACACCGGAGTCACGTATTTTTAGAGCAAGTGTGAAAAAGAACAAAAAGAAAAAGACTCTCGCTTTTGCCAGGATTCTCCGGCGGCGTCACACGCTCCTGCGAGAGGTTTTTGGCGATTAGAGTGTGAGAGTTTGCTTCACTCACAGCACGCTAGCGATGTGAGACGCGTCTCTGTCGTCCCCCGCCATCCCCTCCGAGAGCTGCTGCTTCACACGCTGCAGACAGAAAAAGGAGAGAAAGAGCTCATAAATCTGTAAACGTTGCTCTCAGAGGTGCTGTGAGAATCTGCATGTTGACTTAAAGCTTAAATCACTGGAAAAATATTTTTAAAATGTGTTTAATAACGACAGAAAGTGCAGCGCTTTATCTTTTTCACGCCATCATGAGAGAAATGAGAGGCTGTGTTTCAATACTGTTTCAACAAACCTTAGAATAGTTCATATTTCATAACTTCTGGGGGAAAAAACTATTACATTTTTGATGACTCATCCTGTACTAGTCTTGTGCTTGTCCAATTAAATGCTCACTGGAACGTATATGCCCCGCCCCCAGGGGCTTGTCTTGCTCTACAGTAGCAGCTTGTTAGCAGTAAACGTGGTTCGTCGGTGTGTTTTTGACCGTCCGTTTTTGTCCACGCGTCTTCCTGCACACGATTCCTTTTCCAACGGAGGCTTTGCAACGCTAATAACGTAGCAATAATATTCAAATATAAAGCGTTTCTATCGAAATCTGGCACAAGAAGAAATAAAAGAAAGGCAGAGGCTGTGTCATCTTTATCGACTTTACCTGAGTGAGCTCCTTAATAACGCTACTGCTCAGAGCTTCAGCTGCGGAAACCCTCAGTGATGGGGATTTCTCCAACATCCTGAGAGAAAGAGGGAGAGAAAGAGAGGAGAGAGAGAGAGAGACAGTTATATAATGTGTACAGAACCGTGTGTTTTCATTAATTGTTGAAGTGTCACAACCTGTAACGACCGCCCACTGGTCATTAATATTCATAAACCAGGCCCACAGTGTTTATTAATATTCATCAGTGAGTTGTATGACTTCCGAAACACAGAGAAATGAGTAAGAGATGAGTAAAATATTAAACAAAAAAGTTTCCGAGCTGTGAGTTTATGTAAATGTAATGTAAGTCGATGTAAATGTATAGTTCTCCTTGTAACGCTGTTCTTTCTAAGGATTTGGATTTTAAAAAGGATTGCGCTGGTTATGGAGAGTTTTGTGTTTGGGGAACAAATGAAGGAATTTTTCTCAGCTTCACGTTTATTCTGACTTGTTTCACTCATCATTTTAGTTAGCAGTTTAGTTAGCTTTATCTCCTGTGTAACTTCACTTGAGCTGCTTGTACTGTATGCTGATTTCAGCCAATTACAGTATTGTATGCAAATAATATGCAAATGTGTCTTGTGACATAGAAAACGTGTATATTTGAATAGGATTCTGATGAAGGTCGCTTAGATATCCTCAGTGTTGCTGTGACTCTTTTTTACCAGAAAATAAGAACGCTACAGAATATAGCCCTTTTAACAATCACAAACTTAAAAAATGTCACTACTAATGTACGTTATTTGTCAAGCCAAAAAAGCACACTGATCTAAAAGAGAGAAGGAGTGGGAGAGTACAGAGGGAGAAAGAAACAAAGGCAAAGCATCAGATAAAGAACATCGTCTCAGAAAAACATCAGTTTATCACCGTCATCAATCACCGCCAACGTAACGATCAGAAACACGATCACATCCTATCTTTTATGAGTTTAGGATCACTCTGCACCGTGCCAGGGTTTTATACTGGAATAGTTTATAACTCAACAAAACTTCATGCACAAAAACTCTAATATCCTTGATCATTTATCAAATCAGATAGCTCAAACTTTATTACCCCATCTATCACAGAGCCTAACGATCATCCAGCAGTTTACTGATACTGAGTTCTAGCACACAAACTGTTTCTAAACCCGCTGTGATGTCATGGAGCATATGCCGTAAAAGCATTAACCCGGGTTTCGTTTTTAATTTTACTCATCACACTGTACAAGATGATCGCAATTGGCTGAATTCTATAACAGACTGTATGATAACGTGTGGAACCATTAAACTAAATGACTACATTCTGCTCACGTCATCAATCATCAATCATCAATCAAGCATCATCAATCAACATGATCTGGAAATCAGCTCGTGTAGAAAACAAACACAAACGTTCTTCAAAGTCAGCTTGAGGTAATAAGGAGATATTTTCCTGTACGTTAGCATGTTTTGTTTATTGTCATCGCCGCTAATGCACTTGTAGCTGTCCTGCGAGTTTGCCATCCTCCTGTTGGTGGATTTTAGATGAGATTTTAGATTTTAGACGACACAGACAGGACTTTGTTGTTGGCCAAAGTTGATCGCAGTGGCACTAGATCAGCTGCTGATAATATGAGCTTTCTAAGACCGCTGAAAGAATTCTTTTATAATGTGCTATTGTTGTCTGAGACAGAAAAATCCTACAGTGTAAAGCTGGCTTTAGTGTGGAAATGATCATCATATTTATTTATTCATTCATCCAGTAAGATCTCCCTCCTGTGTCCTGGGTTATCGAGGCAAACTATTACGTCCATTTGCCTCCAACTGTGTGTTAAGGTGATTCCAGTCCATTTGTGGTTCCTTGATGTTGGTGTTCCTGTGTGGGAAGCCAGACTTTAAGTGTTGTATCACACAGCTTTGAAATTTTTTCGCTCTTGGTTTTCTCTCTCACATCCCCTTCTGTTTACTGACCCCCCTGAACATCCACCTGCTCTCATTCCCACCACGGCTTGTTGTGTAACATGACTATTTTGATGAGTAATATTTATTTATTGTTTACTGTTGGATTTTGTGCCGCAACATGGTGTGAGAAAAATAGCATTTTATAAATAAAACACTATTAGCATGTGAATTTAAATCCTGTCACTGCCAAGCAAGAGGATCTTTAACCCGCAAATCATTTAATTATTCATCTTCAGTTGTATTTAGTTTACTTATCTGGAGGAGGAAGAGCTGTGTAGTCGTGGTCTGTACCAGGAGCAGGTCCTACACACTGATACACACTGATACACACTAATATTTTGCCGGACATTCAAATCGAGAGGGTATAGCCTCATGTTTTAGGTGTTTACAGCCAGTGATTTTTGAGTAGTCCGATTCTTTGAAATGCTCCCCCTCATCACGGCAAATAGCACAAAGCCATTTCTTTCTCAATGGCACTTTGTTGGGAAATGAGTGAAAGCTCAAGTATAGATGTTTGCTTGAATTATTTGTGCATTGAGGAAAGCTGAAGTGATTGCGATCTATATTTGTATTTGTTGCCATTGTTCACTCTTTCACCTGAAGTTTTGAAAAGCTACTACTTAATGTTTACTGAATAAAATGCTTTAAGATTAATAATATTGTGTATAATAAATGTTAATGGTTAATGGTTCCTGTAGAGAGATAAACAATAAAGCAAGAAATCCTTTAGGGTTCTAGTTTTCATCTTTTTTCTAAGAGTTTAACAGTTTATTTAATGGTTGCTAATCGACACTGTTAGAAATGAGAGATGATTTCTCATGGGTTTTTCAGTTGCTTAAACGGATCTCACCAGCATTCTACATGGAATGTTTTCTGTAAGAGAAACCATTTGTTGAACCTTTAACCCCCACCGAGGTCAGCTTGTAGATGCGCGATTTGTTGAATGACTCAACTCAACTCAGTGCTCAAATTATTGGCACCCCTCTACCCCATCTGTCAGTGGAAAGGACTCACCATGGGAACACCAATGAGGTTGGATGATGGTTTATTCTCAGTACAGGTACTGACATGGTGGTGTGTGTGTGTGTGTGTGTATACTAGTGGATCACACACAGCAGTGTTTTAAAGGGTGTGTTAGTGTGGATACACACCTCTGCATTAAAGAGTTGAGCTCTGGTGAGTATTTCTCCGGCAGGGACGGCGTGGAACTTTCCATGATCTTCTGCACCACGGACAGGAAGTTGTGTCCCTCAAAGGCATGTTTCAAACAGCACATCTCATACAGGATGCAGCCTAAAGACCTACACACACACACACACACACAAATCACACAACTAATTCAAAGTTCTATCATTTTCATTTGTTTATATACGCTTGAAGTCATCTTTATTACACTTGCATTGCAGTCCTCTTGAGGAATGTTCTACGTAGAACCCTACAACAAAGTATTTTCCTATCATAAATGGAAATTGTCTGTAGAAGCTAAGTAACCCTTGATTATCCAATAAACTATGTCAAATGAACATGTCTCATTTAGACTAGAAGCAGACAGCTCAAAGGTGGATTGTGTTGGTGTTTGAAGCCCCTGTGTGTGATCTGGAGATTCTCACATGTTTCCTGAAGCTTTAAAGGAGCTGGCGGTGTTTACAGGAAGGTAAGAGTGCAGGCATCTACACAGAGTGAAGCTGGCATACATAATGATTCAGGATGCAGCTGGTACCTGCATCGTTCTCATGCTGCGGCAGAATAAAGGTGCAAGGGTCACGAGCCAGCGGCAGGATTGGATTAAAATGAAGACGTGTCTATGAAAATGCTGATTTTACCCAGAACTCTCCAGTCACTGAGGCAGGAATGATGGGGAAATAGAGCAGGCTAGAAAATACATCAGAGAGACAGATATAGAGGGGTGTGTTTGTGTGTGTGTGTGTGTGTGTGTGTGCACGCATAGGCTCTCTGTCCGGACTTGCACAGCCTAATGAGAAGAGTGTACAGTTGAGTGTGCATCATCAAGGGCATTTCACAGAGCAGAGACAGAGAGAGAGAGAGAGAGAGAGAGTTACGGATATAGAGGACAGACACACAGGGAAAGAGAGACAGGAAGAGAGAACAAAGGAGGAGAGTGAGAGAAAGAAAGAGAGGTACAGAGATTACAGACAGAAAGAGGTATAGTGGTATAGAGGACAGTGAGTGACAGACAGGTGTAGAGAACAGAGAGAGAGTTACAGATATAGAGGACAGACACACGGAAAGAGAGACAGGTAGAGAGAACAAAGGAGGAGAGTGAGAGAAAGAAAGACAAGTACAGAGATTACAGTGAGTGACAGACAGGTGTAGAGAACAGAGAGAGAGAGAGAGATAAAGAGAGAGAGAGAGGTATAGAGGACAGACAGGGAGAGAGAGAGACAGGTACAGAGGACAGACAGAGAGACTGACAGGTTAATTCTCCCACACATGCCCCTGTCTCTGTTATGAAGCTTCAGTGTGTCTAAACTCTACAGTGACTCAGCCTGCATTTAGACTCACAGGAGCATGAAAGTGTGATGATGAACAGAGAGAATGTCATAATGACGCTTCTGTATTTAGGCGTCATTAACGACAGAGTGGAGTGCAACAAAAATCAGAAAACAAATGCATCATAATGAGAAGAATAGAAACATAAGCAAAATATACTGTACTGTGCAAAAGTGCCCTCCATTTTGTAAATATAAATTTGATCTTACATGTGTATAGTCCTGCTGCATTGGAGTGTCAGTATAAAACCATCCCCACTGTGAAGCATGGTGGTGGTAGCATAATGTTCAGAGTTATCCTTGGCTTCCTGGCTTCGGAGTTACTGTATGTTATCTAACAAACTCTGGGTTTTTCCAGGAGATATTTAAAGGAACACATATAGATTTATACAGTAATGTATAAGGTGAAAGAAAATGTTTTTTATTGATTCAAAATGATAAACTATCATGTTTATAAATTGCACAAATAATTGTGTTCAGTAATCATGATTTAATGTTTGATCCAGCTAATCACATTTCTCATATCAGACATCAGGAACAGAGTCTCAGCTCCACTTACCACATGTCTGATTTGGAGTCGTAACCTTGGTGACCGAGAGCCTCAGGACTCATATAGTAAGGCGTTCCTGTGAACGTGGTGGCGAAGTCACATGACCCCATCAGCAGGCATGACACGCCAAAATCACCTGTCGAGATCACACCAAGTCTTATTTCATCACTTATCACACACTGACACCTGCACCACAGCACTGCTGAGTTCTGGAATCTGATTGGTCAGAAGGTGTTGATTAATTTTCTATAACAGCAGCTCTGACGGTAGTGCAGCTGCAAATCACAGATTTATATTAATGCCTCGTTAAAATAATATGTTTTCATTTCTATAGTAACAGCTCATTCACAGTGACTTGTACAAGCGTTTTTTGTTTCAAGGGAGAGAATAAAGGGAGGCTGGTGAGGGAACGACTGTTTATAGCTGCTATAATGTAAGTCAAAAACAGGAACTAACTTTTTTTCATGGAGGTTCCACAACATTAAATGCAAGTCTAAATGCACAAAAGTTATGATGTGTTGTGCTTTAAGGAGTAAAAACTGTAATTGTAAATTTATGTGGAATAAGAGGAATAAAGCACTTGTTGATATTGTAAAATACTCTCCGGCCTTTAGAGAGCTCACCGATCTTTACAGCATTCTTCTTCAGGAACACGTTCTTGGTTTTCAGGTCTCGGTGTAGAATCCGCCTGGTGCAGAAAATCACACACACACACACACAGTGGTTTATTCCTTACACATTGAAGTGTAAAGGAATTAAGCATGGAGCTCTCAGCACACTCCAGCTTCTCCCAGTGTGGTGTGTGAGAGATGACAGAGTTGAGCAGTGAGGTTCTTCACCTCTCGTGCATGTAGTCGACCCCCAGCAGCAGCTGAACGAGCCACTCCCTGATCTGAGACTCAGACAGAGCTTCTCCTGAGACACGCAACCGCTCCAGCTTACACTCCAAATCCCCGTCCTGAGACACACACAGACGTGAGGTACATCACTACATCACGTACACTACACATCAGGTCCAAATCAATCACCTCAAATCAGTCCGCCATCATTAAAGACACATTCATATCAACACACTGCATGTGACACAAATAAAACGTGTGTAGGAGAAGTCAGGTGATGATGAACAGAATGTTGTGTGGGTTAACACGTGTGTATTATAGTCCTGATTGTTGTGCAGCTCCATTAGTTGAGGAATAACACACTACAGACCGCTCGGTTATAGGAAAATAATCCACCCCGGGGGTGTGATGTGGAATGACCTGAAGCGTCCATGGATTATTTTCCACACAGTCTGGAGTGTGTTATTCCAATTTGCTAATGATTACAATGTTTAATTTATTAATAAACAATACATCACATGATTGAACGGTTTCTAGTTAGATTTAATGTTGTGTAACATCTGCAAAACAACTTAGTTCCTGTTCTCATTTATGTTATAGCAATGATGAATCCTCGTTCCCTCACCAGGATCTCCTTCTCTCTCTCGCTCTCTCGCTCTCTCTCTCACTCACTGATGATCGTGTCATTTCCTTTACCACACATAGTATCTGAACCTCACTTATGCTCCTGTGGACTCCTTCATTAGTGATATGGAGTGTGTGTGTGTGTGTGTGTGTGTCCAGAAAAAGGAAGTGTAGTTGTGTTTAATCAGATGGAGATGTGTAGGACTGAAGAGAGCAGGTCTTCACACTGATGCTCGATGACACCATAATCTCTCAGAAGCTCTTTATCTGAGAGAACACGAACACACACACACACACACACACACACACACCAGGGTTCAGTGGTTCAATTAGAAAGCGCAGGAAATGAGGACACTTAAACAGCCATCTGATCTAATATCTAATCTCTATCTCTCATCTCTCATCTCTCGCCAATGCCATCTTCACAGTAATGAGAGTGTGAACTCTGTAACAGGAAGTACATCACACTCATATAACAAACACCAACAGTGCTAATAAATCAACACGCGCACACACACACACACACACACACACGCACACAAAATCAAACACAATCACACAGAAGTCTTCGCTGTGCCTTTTCCCTTGTCACTGGTATTCTCTCTCTCTCTCTTTCTCTTCCTCTCTCTGTCTCTTTTTTATCTCTGTCTCTTTTCTATCCCTCGTTCTGTCTCTCTCCCCACCCCTATTCTTCCCACCTTTTACTTTCTCCCTCTTTTTTATTTCTCTCACCATCATAATACCCCTCCTCCTCCTTTATTCTATCTCTCTCTCTGCCTTTGCCTCTCTCTCTCCCATCTCTGTCTCCATATCTGTCTTTTTCTTTCCCTGTGTGTCTCTCTCCCATCTCTCTCTGTTTCTATCTGTTTCTCTCATTCTTTCACTCCATCTCTCCCTTTTTCTCTGTGTGTCTGTCTCTCTCACTCCATTTCTCTCCCTCTTTTTCTTAATTCCCTCTCCCCCCTCTGTCTCATGGCTTCGCTGTTTTTCTATCCCTCATTCTGTGTCTCTCTCCTCACCTCCTGTTCCTCCTACCATTTATTTTCTCCTTCTTTTTCTTTCTCCCATCTTCATAATATCCCTCCTCCTCCTTTCTCTCTCTCTCTCTCTGTTACTCTCTCTCTCTCTATCTGTTTCTCTCACTCTTTCACATTTTCCTCTCTGTCTCTCTCACTCCCTCTCTCTCCTTCTTTTTTCTTAATTATTTATTCACACTCATTCTCATTTTTCTCTCTATCTCTCTCACTCCCTCTCTCTCCCTCTTTTTCTTAACTATTTATTCACACTCATTCTCTCTCTCTTTTTTTCTTAATTATTTATTCACACTCATTCTCTCTCATTTTTCTCTCATTTTTCTCTCTCATTTATTCACACTCATTCTCTCTCTCTCTCCCTCTCTCTCTCTCTGAGATCAGATGAAGGGAACCCCTCCTCCCTCCTCCCTCCTCTGTGTATAATAGAAAGACTCGAGCGCAGCATCTCAGTGTGACATGCTGTAATCCAGCGCACAGATGAGATTAAAAACAGCCTCAGCGCTGCACTCGTTTATGTAATCCATCTTCCTCAGAGTAATGAAACTCGTTTACTGTCTCTGCGAGCCGTGCTGCACACGCCGAATCTCAACCCCAAAGAAAAAAATTAGGAAGAAAATCAATAGTTTCCTGCTACCTGCTGTGTTACCTGCTCTGTCCTTCTGTACACAGCTCAGGTCACACCCTGTAATTCATTCTGCATTAATAATATTGTTTTGTATTATTGTTAGAACAGTAATAACGAATAATTATTAATTACAAAGGGTTCATCTGATAATTAAGGGTTCTTAGCTTCCTAAATGGGTTCTACTTGGAACTTTTCTGGTAGGAAAACACATTGTTGTAGTGTTTTACATTTAACCTTAAAGTGTTCCTCCAAGGAGACAATCAGTGAACCTTAAGGGTTCTAAATGTTTCTTCTTTAGGTACCAAGAGTACCTAAAGTACCAAGACAGTTTAGTTAAATGTGAAATCACTAACAGGTTCTAGCTATTAAGAAGTAAATAATGACAAAGGATTTATCTGAACCCTTTCTGATATGAAATCACATTGTTTTAGGGTTCTATATGAACCTTTATGGGTTCCACTAGAGGGACAACCCTTTAGGAATCAACAGTCTTAGGGAGAAAAAAGAGCATTTCAAGGGTTTTTCAGCTAGTTAAAGGTTCTTAGCTTCCTTTTTGACAGGAGAACACTTTGTTCTAGGGTTCTAAATACAAACATTATGGGTTCCTCCAGAGAGACAACCAAAGAACCCTTATGGGACATCCGATTAAATTTTCTGGCCTGTCAGAAATTCATGACACCAGGAATCTCGACTTCAGCATGAGGTGGTGATTTGACATTATTCCATCCATAGGAACTCTGAAAAACTAGCGCGAACTAGTGAATAAATAAATGTCACTTGTGGAACATGTGAGGCTTAATGACACCTTTGAAACATGGTATTAGATTGCTGTCAATAGATTTAATTCAGCTACATATTAATCTATTTAAGGGGATGTTTGGCTGTACATCCAACAGAAATGCACTTATATATTCACACACACACACGCACACACACACACACACGTAAGCTAGTGTCATTAATGGTGCTGTATTGTGGATATACTTACACACTTTCACTAGTTTCATTTCTGTTTTAAGACATCCAGCCGCTACAGGAGGAAATATCAGATAAGCTTGTACGTTTGATAATAAAGGTGAAAGTGCATCTCTGTCTCCGTCTCTCTCAATTTTTCCATTACAGGTAACTGCCCAAAGGTTCTCTCATCATAGCGAAATGGAAATAATACTGCCTTAATTTCCATCTTGTTGCCATGGGAACCTTTCATCAAATAAAAAAAAATGACATTCTGATGTCAAGGGTCAAAACGGACACAATGAAACACAAGCCGTGGTTACAAATCAGGTCAAATGACACAATGGCTTGTTAAAAAGCAGAAGATCAGATAATCAAGGGGACTTTCAATTCAAGTGACTCCTTGAGATGAACAGGGCTTAAGCACAATTGGAAAGCAGAACGAGGCAGAGATGCTGCAGCTGAGAGGAAAAAAGTGATGAAGAAAATGAAAGTGACCTCTGGGGCACCAAGGGCGTCATTAGCTGCACGTCCCTCTGATCTCTCAAGGCACTGAGTGGACAGGGGAAATGGAGAAATAGATCAGCGTGGAAATTCACCTCACGCATCAGGGCTGAGTGAAACATGGAGAAGAAAATGTTCCAGAGCAATCCAGAGCAAAAAATAACCCAGACCAAAAACAGTCCAGACCAAAAGTGTTCTAGAATATTACTGATAATACAATACAGCTAGTTCAGTCTGAGCTAAACGAGTCTAAAGCACTACAAACCAGACCAAGCATGATCCAGAACAAAAATAGTCCAGGACAAAGAACAGTCCCATCGAAAAGCGGACTAGAATCAGCAATTAAGGGGTCTTCTTACACAGGAAGGTCAGAAGCCACTGGGACTATCTGTGCTTGTTCCCAAGGAGCTATACTAAATTTGATGGCAATATGTCAAGCTGTTAATGAGATACGACCTTAGTTCCTGTTTGGTGCCTTTGTGATTAAATTTATTCCCACATTACGGATAAAGTGTTGAATATCAAACATCTGAGAGAAAAATTCTGTTCAGCATGGTATGACAATTTTACAAAGATGAGGCAAAGGTTCTAGGAGAAAAAAAAGTCCTGCACAGAGCCCTGACCTCAACCCCACTGAACACCTTTACTGAACACCTTTCAAAGCCTTCCCAGAAGAGTGGAGCTTATTATAACAGCTAAATCTGGAATGGGATGTTCAACATGCACATAGTCAGGGGTGCACATACTTTTGGCCTTATTATCTGTATTTTTGGAAACATATGTCTAAATTTTCCCTGTTGCTGGCACTAGAGTGCTTGAGGGGCGTACGCCAAAATGACTGTGTAAGTAGCTATGACTGTCCTATATCGGAGGATCAAGAAGAAAAAAGCACCTTCGGTACTTGGCCCCTAATAAAACTAGTTTAAAACATAACCAGCCCAGACCAAGCCTGACCAAATACAGTGCAGGGTGGACTAAATCAGATCAGATCAGCTCAGTTCAGACTAAAAAACATTCCCAATCTGAACAGACTAGTCCAGACCAGACCTAAATCAGAATAAAACTAGTTTAAACCAAAATGAGCCAAGTTTAAGCCAGACTAGTCCAGACCAGACTAATCATAATCTAGACCAAAATGGTTTAGTCAAGATCATAATACATCAGATTAGACCAGTTCCGGCCCAACCAGACAAAAATACACCAAACCAAACCAATCCAGACCAGGCCAAAATCAATCCAGAACAAAAGCAGCTCAATCCAAACAGAATAGCCCAAAAGAAACCAAACAGAATAAAAGTAGCCACCACTAGCTCAAACCAGCACTGGTCACCCCTTAGCTCCGCCCACGCTCAAAAGAAAAAAAGCCAGGTTACCTCGCAGAACTCGGTGATGATGCAGAAAGTGTCTCTCTCCAGGAAGCTGGTGTAGAATCTGAGGATGGCTGGATGATGGAGCTGCGAGAGAAGCTGAGCTTCCTGTGTGGCCTTCACCGTCTCATCTGGCTTCAAATCTCCAACTGGGATCTCCTTCAGAACTTTACTGCACCACACAGCACACAGATTTCCCTGAAATTCCTTCCCATCCCTGGAGATTCTCCATTAACAACCACTAACACTACCTCTGAGTAAAAATTAAAATGGATCGCTTGACCTGAACAGAGTATAAAGGTTAAAGATAAGTGTTTCCTGAAGTCTCTTACACACTCCGGCCCTGTTCAGACTTTCTCCATTTCCTCTGCAGGATGCTGAGACGCTCTGCCATGACCTTTAAGAGCCTGACATTTACTGCTTCATTTCATAAAATGAATTTAAGAAGAATTTTACAACTAATTAATCTCAGTAGGAATACGTTAATGATTTAAGAGAGTAAAATTAATGGAAGATGCTTTTAGGTGTTAGAGGTCTGATGTGTTAAAGTGCTGTTAATTAGTTTCAGTGTTACATTGCTAAATGATTTGGTAGATTAATAAGCTCTTATAAATTACAACAGGTAAGGTTAGAGTTAAGGAGCAGGGGCATTTGAATTTTTTTTTTTTAAACAAATCCATTCATCTAAAATCTAATTAAATCCAACCACACTAAAAATTTTTCCTGAGATCATGTTTACGAAATATGATATACATTTCTCTCACACGGCATTAAATAATAAATCAACAAACTCTGGAGTTAGCAGACCTGTGAAGAAGTGGTTTCACTAAAAAAAAAAAAGCCTCAGTCAAAACTATTTTCATGCTTGAATGGTCTCTTCAAGTCTGACTAACCTAGCATGCAAAGGCTAATCTAGTGAACAAATGCTAAACTACCAAGTAAAAGATAACCTAGCGAGAGAAAGATAACCTAGCAAGTAAAAGATAACCTAGCGAGAGAAAGATAACCTAGTGAGAAAAAGATAATATAGCGAGAGAAAGCTAATTTAGAGAGGGAAAGTGTTTTTTTCCCTTGGTTTCACTAGTGAGTAAAAGCTAGCCCAAAGAGAAATCTAACCTAGCTAGAGAAATACAGTATAACTTAGCAAGCGAAAGCTAACCTAGTGACAGAAAAATAACCTGTAACCTGAAACCTTTTTTTTTGGTTTTACTTGGGAATTATACATCATTCAGATCGAATACTTAGAGAGTGAAAGCTAACATACTAAGTGAAAACTAATCTAGTCAGAAAAAGCTAACTTAGCAAGTGAAAGAAAAAAACTTTTGACTGGTTTCAGACATGACACATAAAATAATTATTTTCAGCAGGTTTATGTTATGTAGGTGTTTTAAAGTTATAAGTTGTTGTTGTTTTTTTTTAATAATAAGTGACATTTCCATTTGAGAAATTGAGAATCACTGTATCAGCTGAAACTATTAGAATTTTGGCTTCTTTAAAAATCGTATTGTTAACTTTAATATCAGCTGAGGTCTACCAGACACTAACAGAATATTATTTTAGATTTCAACATTATATAGTTATTCATTTCCTGTTTGTGAATCACATAGAAGTTGCCCTTTCCTGCGTATGGTCAAGCTGATCACTCTTCCTGATCTCAGGCCGTCTTTAACCGGTTAACACGCTGGAGTTATTATGCTGTAATTAAGCGAGCCCAATTTAAGCTTGTTTTTCTCCTCAAGCGTTAGAAACGGCGCATTTATCAGGAGAGAATTGGCTTTGGGAACCGGGAAAAAGGCCTTTTATTCTTCAGCACCATTTTTCTTTCGTTGCTCCGAGCTCTGTTTCCAGCCTCTGAATGAAGAGAATCAGTCTTCTGCATTTAAAATGAGATCATAGCTTATCATGTCATTATTAAATTATAAATATCATTTATCTGCCCTGAATAAAGCAGCACTGTGGGCGGTGTAGCAGAAAAAATTGCTAAATGAAGGATATTATATTTCCTGGTGTTGTTTTCAACAGTGCATCACACTGTGCTTTTCCCTTTACTGGTCAAACCTTCTTCATCCTTACATTAAACAAAATACAGTAACACTAAAAAAAAAAAAAAAAAGCTTAGATAGCAAGGAAGAATAAAACACAGTGGAGTGGTGTGAAGCAGAGTCACTGTTACCACCTTGATTATTTTCCTATAACAGCATGTTCCCAAGTGTTTTATTCCTCTTATGTATACCAACAATTTGCCAACAAAAACTTTTTTTATCCGTTTATAGTTACATATAACATTGTGAGACATTCATGAAACAAGTTATTTTCTGTTCTCGCTCATGTTATAGCAGCTATAAACAGTCGTTCCCTCACTGGCATCTCTTTATTTTTCTCTTGAAGTTAATATGACAAAAATGCAGCTTGTCATGTTACTGAGAAACTGCAAAGAAGCGTAAACTCCTCTGTCCTGAAGATGTCGGAAAACTTAAACTTACAGCTTTACCTCTGACTGTTACAAAGCGCTGACACTGGAGACTCCTTCCATAAATGGTACATAAACACATTTCTCCTTTCTGAAAACTTCACCATATCAACAATTATACGTTTTTAATCCATTTATGTGGAGTGTCTGTGAATGAGCGAAGTCCCTGTGAATGAGCTGTTACTATAGAAATGATAATGTATTAGATCAAGCAAATTAATAAAACGCAGCTTGTCATGTTACTGAGAAACCGTGAAAAGTTACAGTGTTACCTGTGACTGCTACAAAGTGCTGACACATTTTAGCTTTTGTTGTTGCTGGCATTTTGTTCTTGCTCATATACGCAGTTTAATCAGCTGCGATTTTTCCCATTTTTATGACGATCCTGAGCAACAAAAAAAGAACATTACTGTGGGTAAATAAATATTCATGAATCTGAAAAATAAAAATAATATGATATAGCCTTTTTTGTGATTTGCTTTGCTTAAAGCCACCATGTTAAAGAGGCACAGTTCTCACTTTCTGTTTTTTTCGTGACAGCTAATGGTCACGTTAGTTTAAATATTGTTGAATTGTAATTGCTAAAAAAAAAAAAAACAAAGTTTGCTAGATGGTAGTTAGTTATCGGAAGGACACCTGAAACACATTTCAGTTCAGCTAATTAGCAAAATTGATAGCTAGCTAGATAAGTAGCAAGCGGATACAACTCTAAGTGTGATTAAAATGGAGTGTATAATTTTTCGGAATAAATCCACTCTAGCTACACACTCATTCCACCAGGACGTTGATTATAATTATATTGATTTATATAACAATAATATAACAATTTCAGATTTCTCTATCAGTGTAAATGATCATACTGATATATTATCTCACACTCGTCCTAGACAGGAGCCATTTTTTCTCTCTTCATGTTCTCTAGTGTTTATAAGAGGTTTCCTTACCCAGAATGCCAAATGGCCCTGAACCCATTTTCAATCCCAAACCAATTTAATCAAGTCCATCTTCTCAAATTTGTGTCAAGGACAGAAAGCTTGAAACGAAAAAAGTGAGAATGAGAAAAAACAACTACCTGCTGTATGTCCTCACGTGACCCCTCATTAGGGCGCTACTGTCTATTTTTAATCAGCTTATATACCATGACCATTAAAAATAATTGTTTCTGATTGGCTGGTATGTGTGCATCTAGTCTAAATTTAACCATGTAACCATGGCAATGAGTATAAGTAACAGATGAGGCTATATTATATTTACACTTCACTGAAGCAATTAACCTGTTTTTTTTTTTTTTTTATTAAAATGATTTACGAAATGAATTTTTGGTTACAGCGCATAAACATGTTTCAAATCAAGTTAACAAGAACAGACGGATATCACGGCCATCAAGAGGGTCACTTAAATAAAGAATAAACCACCGTGGGTAGTGCTGTTATAAGTAATTAATCAACAACGGGGTTGTGTGATGAAGAGAAGCTACTCTTACCACCGCAGAGTTGATTATTTTCCTATAACAGCATGCCCCGAGGTGTTTTATTCCTCTTATACCAAAGCAACTAGCCAACTTCTAAAGTTTTTTTATTTATTAATGAATGACACTTCATTTTTTTATCTGTTTATAATTAACATGTGAGTGCTCTACATTTTGAATAATTACTGAACTGCTTAAAAACAAACACTGATATATTTGTTGATGAATTGGCGATTTACGCCTGACCCACACTACAAGATTTATACTGTGTGTGTATCTGTGTGTGTATAATCACAATATTTGGACCCGAACAGGTCTCCTTCATTATTCAGACCACCCAGATATGAATATATGCAATAAAAAATCAATTCGGTCAGCGAGATTCCCCGCAGCAAATATTTGAACACGGTCATGTCCCATTTCTCAGCAGGTCTCAGGAGGCCGAGGGAAATTTGGTCTCAAATCCAGAAATAGCAGCGCACACGAGCAAACAAGCGAGCGAGAGCAATAAGCTCTGAACCACAGAGACTCGACAGCCTCGTCCGACCCGAGAGCTTCACCACCCCTTTGCAAAGCAGGTCAAGTGTGTTTACTTCTAAACACTGGTACTGTACATAGTTCTGCAAGTTTAGGATTATAAGTAGAAAGTTTCTGCTCCTCAAAACTAACGTAACATACAATTGATAAAGTCAGCTTTGTGATCTGTAACAAAGAGCTGAAGGTCTGTGTTTACCTTCTCATACTCCTCTGGAAGGATTTAGCTTAGTGTGTTGATTTATGTAGATCTCATTTCTCATATCTTTAACTGCTAATTAAAACATTTGCTCACAGCCATGTTGTGCTTTTTATCTGTTTATAGTTACATTTAATGTTGTGGAACGTCTGAAAAAAAAAAAAACTGCAAAGAAGCATAAACTCCTCTGTCCTGAAGATGTCAGAAAAGTTACTTTACCTCTGACTGTTACAAAACACTGACACTGGAGACTCCTTCCATAAATGTTACATAAACACATTTCTCCTTACAGGAAACTTCACCATATCAATAATTCACTATATCAACTGTTACTATAGAAACAGTAACTTATTAGAACGAGTGTATTAACATAAACGTGTGATTTGCAGCTGCAGTAATGTTATAGAAAATTCATCCCTTTAAACACTCTAAACTTTTTTTTGTTTGAACGCTAGAGTTTATGACACAGACTGTATACTGTAAGTCTTACTACAGATGTTTAACTCTTCCAGAAAGCTACAGTCGAAAACCCTATTTTGTACTTTGATGAATGAAGCAGGTCAGAAAATTGAGCAGTTTGAGGACACGAGGCTTTACAGGAAGAAGCAGATGAAACAATTAATGTAGCCCCAGATCTGTCACACAGCTCAGGGAGAAACAGGGGAGAGTGTGTGTGTCTACAGAGAGAGAGAGAGAGAGAGACAGACATGGGAGGACAAGGAGAGAGATACAGAAGGGGAGTGAGATAAAAGGAGAGAGAGACAGGAGTAAAGAGAGATACAGAGAGAGAGAGAGAATGCGCATGATAAAAATAAAAGTTAATCATGTTAACTGGAACATGGAGTTTGAGTCAGATGTGTTTTGTATCCTTGCTTTAGCTCAGTGCACTAAATCATGCACATTGCTAATCTCATGCTGCTAATTATGTGACAGGATCCAAACCACATATCTTTTACATTTTTACTTGACATTTCTCACCTGACAGATCCATCCCAAACCAGCTAGGGGTCTCCACCACCATCTCCATCCTCATCACTTCCTCATTTATTCACTGGTTATGTACTGTTCATTAGCTCACTGCGAAGTCTTTCCATTTGTATTTCTGAGCCTTTGTATCTCTGTATAATTAACTCAGTAAATTTACAAATATATATAGAAAGTTTTTTTGTCCTTTTTTTGTACTGGAGCTACACAGCTAATATAGCTAAGAAGTGGTAAAAGTCTATCTCACTCAAAATCTTTTTCATACACACCCAAATCTCCATATAATTACTTCAAACAACATTGTTAAGGCTCGTAATCTCACTTTCAAACAAACCATACGGGAAAATAAGTAGCAGTATGAGTCTACACCTTTAAAGTTCAACGTGGAATTTTATTTTCATCCACATCACTTGCAGTTTTTAGCTATGACTCCAACTACATATACTGGGAGTGGGCGGAGTCTAGATACTGAACTGTGCTGAGGAAAAAAGGGCCTCCAAGATGGCTGCTCCAATAACGCTCCAGTGTTCATCTACTGAAGAACTGAAGAACTAAGTGCAGTTTGAGACTGATGTTTTACGGAAAACAATTTGGGGCGAGGCAGTTTTTTTAGCTACATTGGCAAAACTGAAAAAGAAAACAGGCTTTGGTTGATTGCCTGTAGTATTTTCAGTAAGCGTCAGATTGTGGATGCTTTTTACTTTTCCTTGTTTTCTTGTTTTCTATCACATTAACAGTGTTATATTTTCTGGTTTTATCCCCAGCCTGCCTGTCTGGATAATAATCATGAACCTCTCTGAAAGAAGTCTGCCTTATTGCTCTTTGACCAAAGATATTTTTTTCTGAAGTCATAAATAAAGAATAAAATCTCAGTGATTCCATCCAGCTGCCTCTGTTCCACTTCGATAAGGCGGGGTTTTAACACGCCTGTACGTCCCACGAGAGAATTCTCACTGCTAAATTGCGCTCCTGTGTCCCTGCTGTTATTCACTGAAGTGCACATCGAAGACTCTAACACGAATCCCAGCAGTCACTTTGACACCAACATGCAGGAGCTTTTAGAGGTTTTCTGTAGTCATAAGTATGGAGATAGACGAGGTTCTGTGAAGTGTGATCTCAGCAGGGTGTGTGTGAAGACAGCAGGCTGAATCCACCACCTTCAGAGGATGACTAATTTACACAAGCGGCTTAATGACAGACAAAAAAAAAATCTGTGTTCTGAACATTCAAAACAAACACACGATGGTCAGTGACTCGAAATCGTTATGCACCGTGGGCTTAACCGTGATTGGTTAGTGTCGCTGTGATTGACAGTGGAGAGCGAGTATGTCCCCCCCCCAATTCAGAGAGCACTGCCAATTTTGCTGTCTTGACTCCCGGCTAAGGATGGCTGTGGCATCATCGGGACTCAAACTCATGCGCTCCCAAAGATTCTGGATTGTGATTGGTCAGAAGGTTTTGATTAATTTTCTATAATAGCAGTTCTGACAGTAGTGCAGCTGCAAATCACAGGTTTAATGCGCTCACTCTAAAATGTTAATGTTTCTATAGTAACATCTCATTCATAGGGACTTGTACGGCGGAAGCTCCATATAAACAGATTAAAAAATGGATAAAAAAAATTTAATTATTGATATATAAGGAGGTGTTTATTTAACATTTATGGAAGGAGTCTGCAGTGTCAGAGTTTCATAACAATTGGAGGTAAAACTGGACCATTTTAGCCCTGATCTGTATCTCACTGTGTTTTGAGCTCTGCACTGAATTTAATACTATGAAAATACATTTCTTTAGAAAGCGCTTAAAGAAAAAATTATGTACGCGCCCAACCGCCTCCGGCTTCCCCCTGCTTCCTGGTTCTATGATATTTTTATGTAATAACTGCGAGAGATGGTGTATTTCTTTTCATTACAGTCAGACATTCTAACTTTGCAATTAAATTCGCTGCCATAAGCACTCAGAGGCACTTTTCCTGCAGCAATGACGGCTCGTTAACGGAAGGAAAGTAGGCCGAGAAATTAATCTCAATATGCCGAATGACAATAAATCTCAATAAATGTTCAGTGGCACATCGATTTCTTGTCGCCACTGTGATAAAGGTCATGTTTCAAACACTGAAGGAAGAGTTTATCTTCTCTAGGATATTTAAGTCATTTGTAAATGATGAGAACAGGAAACACACACACACACACAGCAGGAGGAGGTGCTGCTGATTTCAGAATTATAATCGCTTTCCTGAGTCTTCATCAGCAGCAGCTTGGCTCGTTACACAACAGAGGTGCAAATTGGAAGGGATTTAATTCAAAACGCAGGTTCGTTTTTCACGCACAGCTTGAGGTCTCAGGTTACAATACTAATCTTTTCTAGCCAGTTTGGAAAAATGGTATAATTCATGGTATAAATTCATAAGATAAATTCATGATATGCTAATCATCTGACCTAATCTACCAGTTTTAGTGCATCATGAATGCTGTACAACATTAATAATAATACACTGCAATTACCTGGTTGATTTTTTTGGTATTTTTTTACATCCTTTAGTGAAAACATTGGTGTCTGAATGTCTTCGTTAGTTTTGCACTGGAGCTACGAGTGAAGCAATCTGACAAACTCAGAGATGGCTGGTATAAATATGCTAGCAGTGCTAAACCTCTCCCGTCTTTTACGAATAAACACACATCACTGTAAGGTTTTGTTTTTAGTATCCACATCAGATCATTTGCTCTTAACAAAATGCTTCCTGTCTATGGACTATAAAAGGCCAATATACTGTACAGGAGTTCACAGTTGCTTTTTGTGAGGTCTTGCTCATACGTTCCCTTGTGTAAGTTCTGAGCCGTTATTCCTGATTCGTAGCCGTATTACTATATCTGTGTTTTGACCCTCTGCCTTATTGACACTGTCTGTTGGGTTTTATTAAAACCTCCAGCATATGGAGACTAAATCATCTCCCCTGTCTCCGCTGTTACAGCGTAATACAGAAGGTTGCGTAATAGTTCGTGTAATAGTTTGCCCCACATCATTATTACACATCAGTGAGACCTTGTGATATAATGCATCGCTCAGTACTAACAGTTTCATTGCCGAACTATTGATAGATGTTAGATTTTACAGTACAAGCTCCATTTCAACATAAACAGTTTCACAAAGTGGAATAATCAGCATCTGAATCATGTTTTTTTCACCTATAATCTCCGCCTTCAGACCTCAGGCCACGCCCCTACCTGAGTCTGATGCTGGTGTGGCGTTGCACCAAACTCTTTGCTTCAGACTGTTTTTATCGTTGATGTCCTTTTGTCTGTGTTTAGAAACCACATCGGCAAGGCTGCTGAACTGGTGTCTATAAGCTTTCATTACTTGTTAGCTACATTGGCGTCGGAGCGCCGGGGCAAAACTAAAGAAACAAACTTCTTAAACTTTCTCATTGTCACATCTACACTTCTTGAAATCCCATGTTAGTTCTAGACTGAACAAACCTTTCTTACTGCACACATTAAAAAAATCATAATTGGAGGTCGTCAGAAACGTTTATGAAATGAAGACTAATAATAAATGTGCTGCAAGGCAAATGACAGGCTGTTCTGCAGCACTGGCCTCATGCTGATGATAAAGTCATCTATTAGCTAAAGGTCACTGTGCTCAGAATGACGGCCCAGATGGGAAAAATCTCGGCTTGTGACACACTCGGCGTGTGACTGGGTTCTGTATGGGCTCAGTATGGCTGCCTTGAACAAGGTGCAACATGCTAATGAGCATCTGTGACTGTGTGTGTGTGTGTGTGTGTGTGCTTGAGCGTGTTTGCATGCTTAACTATGTTTATAGTGATGCAAGAATCTGAATAATATAACCTCAAAGACATGAGAAGTCAAAAACACGATACACTCGCATTTCAAATGGGAACACTGAGAACACTGTTGACGACCAAATAAGCGATATAGATAGCGATATGTGCAAAGACTTTAACATCTTAGCCTGCCAGCACGAAGCCATTCTACATCCTTTTCTTTTGAGTAACACAAGAATAGGTCGATCATATGGAATCTTCTTCGATGAAAACATGACCCCAGCATAATTTGAGGACTTTAATGTATCTGAGAGAAAGAAGAACTTTTTACCGACTGCCAGCAAACATGAAAATGGGTTTACTCGCATTTTCTCCCAGGTTCACCAACCCAAAACACAAAAACACTAACCTTGTGCAGCCAGTAAACACTCTCTGTGATTGCAGAGAAATCCTGCCAAAATATGGTTGGGTTTAGTTACAGAAAATGTGTTAAAAAGTGTTTTATAAATAAAAAGTAGCACACTGAAATTAGTTTTTCCCCATTTTTCTCCAAATTTGTTTTTTTAACCAATTTCCACCTACTAGCTAGCTCTCCGCTGTTACACATCAGCTAACAATTGGTGAAGGTTAACACTTGCTTCCTCCGAGACACGTGAAGCCAGTCACCTGCATCTTTTTTGATCTGCTGCTCATGCTACATCACAAGGCAGCGTAACACACTCGGAGGAAAGCACTATCTGCCCTCTTCCACATACATGAGCTCACAGACGCCCATGATTGGCTAGTGTGACACTAACCACTAGTGTGATTATTAGAAAGTAATAAAATCCCCAACCCCTGGGCAAGTTTGGTCTCTTGCACTCCCAACCGTGGATGGCTGCGACATCGCAATCTCCCAATGATAGGATGAATGCTTTTCTGTTGTGCCACTCGGGAGCCCATGTTGACATTTTTTTAACAGCCCAAAGTTTTAACGGCTCAAGTGCAACAAATGCTTGAATGACATTTCAATTTGGGGCCCATTTGTAAACATACGCTCTCTCCAAGGCCTCAGTTCGGGCTGTGTTCTGGCAGCCAGATGTGGGCCGGATGAAGCGATGAATACTCACTTGCTGTACATATGGTCGATTAGGATTGGATTTTGGTTGGTTAGATGACATCAGCTGGATAATGATGTGTTGAAATGGAAATAAAAAAAGAGAAGAGATGTCTCCTTTTCAAGCAAAGTAACCTTTCCTCAAACAATTTCCACAAAAGTCACACTTCAATAGGTCAAGAATATGTCATGGTAGCCCCAGGTCAGTGGTGTTAGTAGGGCTAGGAATCTAGATCAGTAGTACAAAAAAGTATGACAAATGTATTTTAATACTACATTTACACTAGCAAGTGTACAGCATATAATTAGCATAAAAATACTTTTGTATTATACTGTAAAAGTCATGAGACCAAAGTTATCTATTTTGAAAGAAAAAAAAAAACAGTTAAATGTGGACTAAACACAGGTAGGAACTGAATTTGTGAGTATAAGTTTCATCTTTACCGACAACGTGATTGGTTCTTTTTACTGATGGGTGGGACTTACACAATCCACTCGACATTATGGGCGGTATGGACTGTCCCATTTATATTTCGAACCGTGGGGTGATGATTATGTTTCACCTCTCAATGGTCTGTATAATTAGCTCCTCCCACATGTCCTTGTATGGCATCCAGTACTTAATTCAGGTATGGCTCACTTGGAAATGGAAACAAAGATAATGTGGGATTATGAATTTGTTACCGTGCCAAAAAAATACTATACATATCTTGGATAATGTCTACCTCTCAGAAACATGCTAGTGACTAAAATTTTGCCAGAACCTCATGAAGTGACATGGATACACAAGCAGAGGAGGGGTAGCTAGCAAAGGACGATAATAAGGTCCACTAAAGAGGCAGCAGGAGGAAGAAGGGAGCACAGCGGTTCCACCTCACAGCATCCACCGCTGACATTTTCCTCTCACAAAGAAACAGAAGAGTCCAGGAGCTACTGAGGCAAAACCCAAAAAGCCAAACCTCAGCAGGGTCTACTGGAGAGAAAAAGAGAGAAAGAGAGAGAAGGAGACCAGGAAATGAAAAGAACAAGATGATTAAGTAAACTAAAAGGGTAAAATTGTGAGAAAAATAGAGATGATACCCATGGAGAGGTTTAGCAGAGAAAAAGATGCAAAAAGGAGGAACTCAGACAGAAAGAGACAAAACAATGACATCCTGATTGATGCAAAGTGATTTAGCATGGAGTGCTTGACTACAGGATGGTTAAAGAGAGAGACAGAATAAAACGAGTAGATGAATACAGAAGACAAAAAGGGTTGAAAGGTGAAAAAACAGAAGAGAGAAAGGATGAATTGTGTACGAGAGGAGTGTGTGAGCTAGCAAGAGAAAAACAGAGACACCCACAAAGGGGGGAAAAAAAAGAAAAGCTAATGAATGAGAGAGTAGTGATGGAGAGAGAGGGAGAGAGAGAGAGAAAGATGCATGGTGTGAAGTAGGTGATGACTGAGTGAGATGGATGTGATAAGTCTCATGACCACCAACACCCTTCAGCTCCTCTGCACATGACACACACACACACACACACACACACAATGCAAATAAAATGTTATTGTTTACAAATGAGACCACAGTGATGTTTGGTCAAAAGGTGTTGATTAATTTCCTATAACAGCAGCTCTGACAGAAGTGCAGCTGCAAATCACAGGTTTATATTAATATTAATATTACTGTGCTCGTTCTAATATGTTATTGTTTAGGATGTTTATTTTAACATTTATGGAAGGAGTCTCCAGTGTCAGTGCTTTATAACAGTCAGAGGTAACGCTGTATCTTCAGGACAGAGACATTTTTTGTCTTATTAGCAGAGACATTTTTTGTCTTATTAACTTCATTAGAGAGAAAAAAGAGATGCTGGTGAGGGAACGACTGTTTAAGTGAGAAGAGGAACTAATTAATTTCACAGATGTTCCACAACTAAAAATGACATATCATTCTTTAAAAAAAATTAAATCATTTTCAAATAAGTGTGGTATAAGAGGAATAAAACACTTTGGGATGGGATTGTAACAGTAACTCTGCTTAATCACACCACCCTCACACAAAATATTTTATACCGTACTTATTTTATTGCTCTGGCTTACACTTTTATACACCATTGAAACAATGCATAAATGATGTAAGGATGCAGAACACCCATAATGAGCTTTGTACTTTGCAGGGGTTTAAGGAGTAGGGTTGAATTTTCAGTGACAGGTCTGACACTGGGTCTGGGTTAACAAGCAGAAAATCCCTTGAACACTGCAGTGTTAGTCTCCTCCTATTAGTCTACTTTTTTTCTCCTCTTTTCCTCGCTGTCATGAGCTGCTTTACATAACTCCGATTCCCTTCTGTCCGCCGGAGCACTAAAGGAAGCTTCAGGATAAAAATACAGCTGTGTGTGAACAGAACGTTTCCTCTCATGCACCAGTTTAATTGGCTCTCTTCTGTACATTTGTAGCAGTAAGGTATATGGGTCAGTGTGTATCTAAAATATGTACACATTAGTGCACAGTGAAGAGTGAAAACACAGAGAAGAGTTCTTTACTGAGGCATCACAGTGACCTGTTTAAACATCTCCAGATGGAAATTCACTGATTTATACTTAACATACATTTTATTCTTGTGTTTTGTGTAATAATGTAATCCTCAGTGAATACACGGCGAGGTTTAAATCAGTGACTAATTCTTTGAGAATGCTCAGATCATATGCATGCTTCCGAGGGCTTTTTTTAGTACAGAAGGAGAGCAGCAGCATTATACATTTCAGAAGGTTACTCACGTCAGAGCTCAGCTTGTTTCTCTATAGTCAGTTATCTTAACAGCAACCAATTACTAATCTAGTCATGTATTTTTACATCGTTCTATCAACTTCAAATCTGTAAAACTAGATAAAATACTGTTTATAATAAATACAGATTATAAACAGATATTCTACAGATATATCTAATCTATCTGTGCATATATTTGATGATTTTTTTAACATTAATATATAAAGGTTTCTACGTAATGATAAAGTGTGTATTCACCCATTTTTACAGTCAAACAAATAAAATAAATAAAATACAAGGAAGTAACAGGAAGAATCCTCCACACGTCGTAGGGTTAGATATGAAAGTGCGCCAAAGAGCAACACTGACCTCTAGTGGCTGAAAGTAGAATCTCGAGTAAAGCTTAGATTAAAACAAATCAAAATAGAAAGGTCAATCATTTTTCTGCTGTTCAGTCTGTAGGATTTATATCTATTATATGAAGGATTGTTTGTATATACTATTTGTCGTATGGTTGTGTGTTCGTTCTGCGACCTTTTCTGGACCTTTTTATTCTCCCAGTTTTTACTACACATGAATTAACTGCAGAACATGTAACATCATCATTACAGCCACAACCTGGGTAAGTGCATGTGGGATGAAATGTGACTTCCATGAAACGTGATTAGGCAGAAGACAGAAAATACTCACAGTTTGTCTCTGATTGTCGTTTTTGTGTCTTCAATGAGATACACAGTGCCGAAACTTCCCCTGCCGAGTCTCTGCTGAATGATGTATCTGTTGGCCAGCAGAGCATGAGGATGATGATGGTGAGGATGAAGATGATGAGGATGATGAGGAGACTCAGCTTCCAGTTCACGGAATTTAGGCATGGTGTCCAAATCTACACCTAGGGGTCAAAGGGCAGTAGTGTACATAGGTAGTGTCCTTAAAAACAAAAAGGTGAGGATGGCCCAACCCTTTAGTGTTTTTTTTTTCAAGGGTATCTCACCTGATCATTCTCCATAGTGAAATTAAAAGCACAACAACAACAACAACAAAAATTATATTCAAATCCTTTCTAAAGGACACTGATCATAAATACTGAACTGGCTGGATGTGATCAGGTTCTGTTTTAGAGTTTAAGTGATGCAAGTTATCAAATTCATATACTACTCCAGAAAATGTGCCAGGTTTTAAAAGAGGGAAAGTACAGAGTGTACAGGAGCTTCATGTGTGAATAAGACGTTCCTGCTTAAGGCTAAGTTACTTTACTGCGTCTTATTTTCTTAAACTTTTCAACTAAACCGAACGGAAACAAAACTGGGCATCAGATGTTCATAAGATTATGGAGCTTGTTTTTGTTTAGAACAGATTTACCTGTGATTTAAGCGTGTGCAGCTTCCGTGTGGTGGCCTCGTTGGCATGGTAACGCTTAAAGGGGCGGCGCCAAAAACGACCAGGTGGAAATGGAGGGTGTGTTTTGATTTCATTTCAAAAATAGATGAAAAGTAAAATTAAAATAAACAAAAATATCGCTGATTGGACTGAACAGTTTCACAAAAAAAAAGTGATGTAGTGGATGTTAAAATTAAGTTTCAACACACTGATCAGTTTACATTTAAACACTCAAAAGCTCCAAGCTTTATTAACTTTCATATAGACATCTATTTTCGACATACTAATATTTCTGCACAATAATCTTTATTTTAAGTCTAGAGCTTAAGATTTAATGTTTTAAACAAGACACTACAGGCGAACATATTATTTTATTGAATCCCCCCATACCTTTATGCATGCAAATGAGGTGTATTTATGCAAATTTATGCATGCTTTTTATTAAATATGCACGAATTTGCATACTTGATAAAATTTTAAAAAGCTTAATCTTTTGATGTTGTTAGAAGTAATTTTTTTTCCATTATAAAGACCTTTTACATAAAAATTAGAAAATTATTTCTTGATTGTTTAATCACAAAAATACCATGCATAGTTCTAACAATATATTTTATGCAATATTTCAATTCAACAAAAACAACCATTTTGGGAAATTCCTCAGCAATATCTTTCTGAATAGTGATATGATATGTAGTGATATATAGTGAATGAATATATTTTCATCAAGTCAGAACGTCTTGGTTGTGAATATAGAAAAAAAAAGAATAGAAAGATGGATAGATAGAGATGGATAAAATGTGGATTTTTATGTTTCCGCTCTAGTTAGTGTGATTTATAAGAAACTGGCATGTAGGCTATATCATAATGACACATAAATCGACGTATATCCGGAATATTTCAGCTTTTCACTGATATATGACATTATACAACTGTGAAGTGGGCGGAGCTTAAAAGAATAAAAATGTCTCACCTTACAGGAATAAGACTGAATGAAAGTAAAGACATCTGAGTAACCCTGATTAACTGTGAGCTTGTTAACAAAGCACAGCAAATCAAAAGAAAAAAATATTTTAAAAACCTGCACAGTGAACTTCCTGAATAGTTTAATAACAAGAAAAACATGTATTTTGACCCTCGATATGACTCAGAGTGTGATTTAAAGTGCAGAGATGACCGGACATATGAAGAGTGCTTCCGTTTTCAGCCACTAGAGGTCAGCATTGTTCTTTGGCGCACTAGATCACTTTACCTCGTATCTTAGATTTCAAAGTATGAAAGATTGCTTCTTTTATTTGTTATCTCCTGTCTCTCAAGAGAAACTGTTATACACTAAAACTGTTTTTCTGAAAAATCAGCACACCATGTTCTGCTTTATTGCTTACTTTATCCTTTACTCTGTACCTTATTTAGAACCATTCGACTGAAAATAGTCTACACAGGATCTCAAACATCCAAATGTGGCATTTTTTAACTTGGAATTTCAAATGTATTAAATTATTATAGAAATGTATTCAGAAATCTCCCATTATTACTGTCTAGAACAACTTGGGATCAAACCGAAGTCTTACATAATAAAGGAAGTGCAATTTATTACTCACTTCAGCATTTCAAAATAGTGTGTGTGTGTGTGTGTGTGTGTGTGTGTGTTTTTTAACGTCTTTCAACAACACAAAGCTGAGTTCTTACTGAAGAAGAGATGAAGATGCTGCACTTGGCTACGATTCTGCTCACGCTGTCCGGTATGAAACATCATCTCACTCTTACACAGAATTATTGTTTAGAGTTTTAACTGTTTGCTGATTGGTGTTACGGTGCATTCACTCATTTACTGGCTTCTACACAAGAAAAAACATAAAATGCTATTAATATACTATTAAGTACAATATGTGTTATGCATGAAGGCATTATAAGTAGTGTATATAACACATCACTCAGCTTGCATAGTGTATTGTGTTTACATTTTTATTTATTTATTAATTTTTTTGGAAATTATGTTGAGCTTTAATGAAAAAGCATACAACTAATTAAGTAAGAGAAAGGAACTGAATTTATACTGTATGCTTGTCATTAATGTGTATAGATTTTCAACAGACATATTTATATTTATTCATATTTAACATATTTATAGTAATTTATAAGTTGTCTGTGAACTCTATATAAAATTGCAGGACTGGAAAAAGTCCTGAGAAATTATATTGCTACATAATGCTACATAGTTTGTTAATGAAGTAATCAGAAGTAAAATATCCTGTAAATATTAACCATTAGCTAGAATTTGACTTGCTGATTTATAATTCTTTTAGCTACTGGAATTGATGCTAGTCTAAACTGGCATAAGCAAAGAAAACATGGTTAAATATAACCAGTTAATGTTAGCAAATTAGCGAAACTTAACTCAATTTACCTACTTTTTTAGATTAAATTTATGAGTTTATGCCTTCTAGGGAGGTAAAGGAAAAGCCTTACTTTATACGAGTCTTTGTTTACTCCATTATGTTGAAATATTTTATTGAGGTAGGGCCTGGGCCACTCATCCTCAAGTACCACGCTGCAGTCCAGTGGATTATCCACACGGCCAGCTATAGCGCTAACCACATTGTGTAGCATGATGAATTAGCATGGTTCGTGATTACTGATGAACGTAACTGGATGATTTAAACTGAAATCATGCCCAGGGGCCCATTGTATTGATGTATAGCATGCAGTTATTGACTGGATGAGAGAACAAGAGACCTTTGAGATTAGAAATGAGGACTTTGAAAGAATAAAATAAAAATGTAAGAAGTAAAAAGTAACTTTTTTTTCTCTGAAATGTAATTACATACAAGTACAAATATACAATTTCTGTAATGCTCAAGTACAAATACACCAAAAATAATGCTCAAACATAACCAAAAAGCTTTGCTGTTCCAGTACTTACAGTGTATTATGTTAATAATTTATAATGCATAGTAAACATTGCTACAATGTGTAGTGTATGTTCATAAATAATTATAATAGTGTGTATAATGCTGTATAAATGCACTATAATGTGTTATGAATGTGCTTATAGTTCATTATAGACATCTTCCTTCACAGAAAATGTGCATAGTGTGTTTTGTATTATGAAGGTATTATAGATATGATTTCTGTGGAAAGTGTTACCATAATATACATTTAATATTTATTAAATATTTATAATACTAGTAGTAATACTAATAAATATATATGGCAGTATATGTATAGAGATACACATGAAGGTGTAAGATATGAAGCTTATTCTTCACTTTTTCATCTGCACTGATTTTTCTACACTTATTTTGCAGGTGTTCTCACTCAGAGCAGTGATTGGGGTGTGAAATATCCCGATAAGCCGATCTGTGCTGTGAGAGGATTCAGTGTCTCCATTCCCTGTAGTTATTCTTATCCACAGCAAAATTATCAGGTGGTGCAAATGCTTTGGTGCTCAATGAACTCAAACAAAGATAAGTGTCATGTCCCACCGTATGTTTATAGCAGCTCATCAAACACCAAGTCAGACTTTGAGTACGTTGGAGATGACAAATCAAACTGCACTTTGTTAATCCACAACGTACAGTTTAATTATTCTGGAGAGTACAGATTCAGATTTATGACTAATGTGAGCGGTTTCAGTTGGACAGGTGATCCTGGAGTGATTCTAAAAGTGGCAGGTGAATTTTCCCTTGGATTGTTTGGATTTCATAATCTGCATGTTTATAAAATAAGTCTTGGGTTTAAAAGTCTGATTCCACTGTTCATGACTGTGTTTATTATATTAACATAAAATGGTGCAGCATTTTCTTCTTGGCACTAGCTGTAATTACACAGAGATTTTCATCAATTCTATGTTCTACTGTTTCTAATTTTAGCCAAATTTCAATTTTTACGTGTCATCCATGTAACACCAAAGAAACTAGCTCATGAGCTCTCTTAGAGTGTGACAGATGTTGCCAAGTCTTTAATCTTGTTTCAAGATTTTGTATTTTTAACACAGGAATGTCTTAATGTCCTCCAAATGTCCTTTTTAAAAACAAGGGGCAATAAGAATAATTATCATTCAGAATTTTTGCACTTTGCAATGTTAGTCAGTAAGCTAAGCTATCCTCGCAGTTCCGAATTTAATTCTTTTCAAAGACACCCACTTCAAGTCAACTTCAAGGCCCATAGGGCTTAATTCAAAGTCCAAAAATTACATCAATATTTACATGGGGAAAGGTCCTCATATTCAGAGTAGGGTTACGCAGCTGCTTCGGTAGATTTTCTGGGCTTCACTTTCAGATTAAAATCACCGATATGTAGTTTGTGCTTTCAAGGTTGCCTGATTTTTCTTAAAGTAGAAGTGTCCGAGACTCACTCATTTAAGTTATGTTATGGCCCCTAATGCATTTAGTCAACAACACACACCATTTTGGATATACAAAACAGTTTATGGTGGTGGATTCAGACTTTAGGATGTGACAGTATTATAATTATTAACACCCTCTCAGTCCTGATTCACTGACGTGGAGTCTTTCCTGCTCTCTGAAAAAGATTTAAAGGTGTCACTAATCAGGCTCAGTGGAAACGGAACCCTTAAACAAGGAGACTCGTTAAATCTGACGTGTGATGTGAACTGCACACACAGTTCCTCACAGTTTGTGTGGTCTAAGAACAACGAGCAGTTAAACACATCAGGAC
>CM040475.1:1085248-1096794 GCA_022758105.1 Pangasianodon gigas
TGTCTACACCACAGAGCTGTTGAATTTTGGATTGTGATTGGTCAGAAGGTGTTGATTAATTTTCTATAACAGCAGCTCTGACAGTAGCACAGCTGCAAATCACAGGTTTCTATTAATGCGCTTGTTCTGTTATGAGAAAATAATCAACATCACGTCAGGCTGCATCACACCACCAGGTCATTGATTATTTTCCAATAACAGCATGCCCCATCACGTTCTGTCATTAATTTATTAGCAGCTGAAAATATTTTTGATATCTGGTAGAATAAAAACACTCCTTCGCAGTGGAATCTTATGGAAAGTTCATTATGCACATAAAGAATATTTTATTTTAGCTTTTTTCAAACCATAGCATTTACCTGCAACTTGTAAAATCACTCCAGGTTCACCGGTCCATTTGCCAACGATCACATTAGTTATAAATCTGAATCTGTACTCTCCAGAATAACTGGACTGTAGATTGTGGATTAAGAAAGTGCAGTTTGATTTGTCGTCTCCAACATACTCAAAGTCTGTCTTGGTGTTTGATGAGCTGTTATAAACATACGGTGGGCCATGATACTGACCTTTGTTTGAGTTCATTGAGCACCAAAGCTTTTCTATCACCTGATAATTTTGCTGTGGATAATAATAACTACAGGGAATGGAGACACTGAATCCTCTCACAGCACAGATCGGCTTATCGGGATATTTCACACCCCAATCACTGCTCTGAGTGAGAACACCTGCAAAATGAGTGTGTACATAACGCCATCAAGATATAAGGTAAAATTTAAAAAAAAATCTCCCAATAGATCTATATTGGAGAGGAAGCATGTATAGATGCTATCAATAGTTTTAGACATTTCTTCAAATATTCCAACACACACACACACACAGAGGCAGGAATGTTGTGAGCAGATGGACCCACCCTCAACCTGAAGGCTGATCGTTTCAGATCCTGACGCTTCGTTGGTTTTCCAAGTGCAGGTGTAACTCCCAGAATCCCTCACGGTTAGAGCAGGAAAGTGAAGAACGGGTCCTGATGTATTTAACTGCTCCTTGTTCTTAGACCACACAAACTGTGAGGAACTGTGTGTGCACTTCACATCACACGTCAGATTTAACGAGTCTCCTTGTTTAAGGGTTCCGTTTCCACTGAGCCTGATTAGTGACACCTTTAAATCTTTTTCAGAAAGCAGGAAAGACTCCACGTCAGTGAATCAGGATTTCTCACAAAGCTAAAAATGTATTATTGAATAATAAACATCAGCTAAATGAGATTTCTTGATAAAATTAAAGCTGATCTCGGCAATGGATTCAACAAGTTCACAACAAGAAAGATTTGCAAAACTATAATTTATTCCTATAGGTGAGGAGAGTAAACTATAAGACAAGGAATAATTTGGATTTTTATTTTAATCATTAAAATTTACCTGCAACTTGTAGAATCACTCCAGGATCACCTGTGTATCTGCCACTAGGCTGATCAGTTATAAATCTGAATTTGTACTCTCCAGAATAACTGGACTGTACGTTGTGGATTAACAAAGTGCAGTTTGATTTATCGTCTCCAGCGTACTCAAAGTCTGACTTGGTGTTTGATGAGCTGCTATAAACATACGGTGGATTCTTACACAAATCTGTGTTTGAGTTCATTGAGCACCAAAGCTTTTGTGTCACCTGAATATTGGGATTTGATGTTGGATAAGAATAACTACAGGGAATGGAGACACTGAATCCTCTCACAGCACAGATCAGCTTATCAGGATAATTCACACCCCAACCACTGCTCTGAGTGAGAACACCTGTGTAGAGAAATAAATGGAGATTAAAGGAGATTAATGAAGTTATACTGATATATTGTTTTATACGTCGTGTGTTTTCACGTGTGTTCATCTGATACATATATACAGTCATGGGGAAAAGAAAGTACAGCTTCTTCAATTCTGTTTTTAATTATCAGGGCCTAAATAACAACTGTGTGGTCTTCACCAACTTCAATAAACAAATAACCTCAGGTGACAAAAAAAAAACAACCAGATTACAACTTGTAGTCATTTTTTCTGCAAAACGTAAACCAACATTCAGAAAACAGGTGGGAAAAATAAGTACACCCTACATGTCACATGTAAAACCACATTTAGCAACAATAACAAAGTAAAACGTTTTCTTTAGGAGTTTTTCAGTCTCTTGTGTCGTTTTGGAGAAATTCTGGCCCACTCTTCTTTACAATGTTGCTTCAGTTCATTGATGTTTGAGGGCATTCGTTTATGCACAGCTGTCTTAAGATCCCACCACGGCATCTCAATGGGGTTGAGATCTGGACTTTGACTTGGCCATTCCAACACCTTCATTTTTCTCTTCTTTAGCCATTCAGATGCTGATTTGCTGCTGTGTTTGGGATCATTGTCCTGTTGCATGATCCAATTTCAGCCCAGCTTAAGCTGCTGGACAGATGACCTCACATTTGTCTCAAGAATATTCTGGTATAACGTGGAGTTCATCGTTGTCTCAATGACTGCAAGTTTCCCAGCTCCTGTGGTTGCAAAACAAGCTCAAATCACCCCTCCTTCACCATGTTTCACAGTTAGTATGAGGTGTTTGTGGTAATATGCTGTGTTTCATTTTCGCCAAACATGGCACTGTGCATGATGACCAAACATCTCCACCTTGGTCTCATCAGTCCAAAAGATATTGTTCCAGAACTTTTGCGATTTGTTCAGGGTACCCAATCTTCCACGAAAGTCATATTTGTTCAGTCTTTTTCTGATTATGCTGTGATGAACATAAACATTTAATGTGCTTACAGAGGCCTGTAGGTCACATGATAGCTCTGGGGTTTTTCTTTATATCTCTGAGCATTAAAGGGTCTGTTCATAGACTAAATTTGCTGGGACGCCCACTCCTGGGAAAATTGGCAACTGTCTTGAAGGCTCTCCTTTTGTAAACAATCTGTCACACTGTAGAATGACAAATTTCAAATTGTTTGGAGATGGCCTTATAACCCTTCTCAGATTGAGAAGCAGTAACAATTGCCTCTCTGAGGTCATGGTCCTTTCTTCTTGGCATGATGTAGACACACACCTGAGTGCTCCAGAACCCCAAACTGCCAAAAGTTCTGCTTTTATAAAGGTAGTCATACTTCTTGATGATTAAGAAATCTACAAATCTTGTGCATTTCTTTAGTGTGACACCTGGCTGCTAATCACTGTCTTATGCACTGTCAGATTTCAAATTAAATTTATTCATCTCCATTAAATTTACATGTTTTGAATATTTTAATAGAGACAGTAGGCTAGACCTGAATCAGTATTTTATTAGTGTTAAGTGTTTTATTAGGATGTCTTCTTTAAAAAATAAAAAAAAATGTACAAAGCTCTTGCTAAGGCCACAGCCCTGTAGTTAGCTAATCTTGTTAAATAATCCTGAATACTGAATGTTTAAAAAGAGCTAATTTACAATATTTTCTAAAGAGGTCATATAAATGAAAATGAGGTGCGACACAACAACAAACACTAAGAACATGGACTAGAAAAACAAGAACCTTAATGTGACTCAGGTGTGCATGATCTCATGATGTGCATGGGGCTGATGGGTAATGTAGTCCTGACAGGTAGAGTCACATTTATCCATTAATACTTTTTCAAAATGTTCCACGCAACTATTTATCCTGTCTTAAAAGTCTCATGTGTCTCTCTGCACTCTTTCAAAAGCTAATCTCAGAAGTAGCAATGTTTGTTTCTTCAAAAGCTCCTTCAGCACACACAATTCTATTTCTAACTTATTCTTTTAGCTTACTGTATGATTTTGCTGCCGTCAAAAAGACTTTCCAAAAGAAGCAAAACATGACAACCATGCCTTCTCAAAAAATCTTCATCTTAATATTACCTCTGGAAAATAAACTGACATTCCTTACATGATGATATGAATGGTTTTATCAGCACATGGCAACCTGTCTGAAATGTAGTACAGCTACCTGGGGCTCGGTCTTTTCTGTCTGTTAGTTAAAGGTCAGAGGTTAGATGTACAGCAGGAGTCTAGTGGGTGCTCTTGTGTTCTTTGTCTTATCTGTTTTTGATCTATAATCGCACTATTCAGTGTCACCCAGATGAGGATGGGTTCCCTTTTGAGTCTGGTTCCTCTCAAGGACCCTTGCAACCGTCACCTCTGGCTTGCTCATTAGGGATAAATTAATAAATTTCAAATTTATACATTTCTGTCCAGCTTTTTTTGTAACACTGTCCATTGTTAAAAGCGCTATACAGTACAAATAAAATTGAATTGAATCTTGATCTTAACAGTGCACTGAGAGCCCAGGACCTGAGAAATTTTAATGATAGCTAATTACTAATGTTGTTTTGTTTCTTATCACTGAAACTTACTTAATCACCACCATCAGAAATCTTTCATCAGCTTGAAATCAAACATTCACTAACATTAGACAGTATAATGTGTTTGTCCAAGTGTGTAATCCAATAACTGACCGTACACACTGCAACAACAATCAGCAAACAGTTAAAACTCTGAACAATAATTCTGTGTAAGAGTGAGATGATGTTTCATACCGGACAGCGTGAGCAGAATCGTAGCCAAGTGCAGCATCTTCATCTCTTCTTCAGTAAGAACTTCACACACTCAGTGTTGGGTCTATGTATATACACTGAGCTCACTGACTTGGTCATGAAATGTGAGAATTAAAAGTACTTCCTGGAATAATAGAATATACCCAATATAGTTACAAACTAAGTCACCACAAGAGTGTCAAAGCATTAAGACAGGAAGACGAGCAGAGGCCTCATGCATTGTCTTTCTCACACACACACACACACACACACACACACACCCACCCAGAAGTTATTAAAAAACAATTTTGATTCAGAAATACACTGTATGGCCAAAGTATGTGGACACTTGCCCATCACATATGATCTTGTTGGACATCCCATTCCAAAAGCATGGACATTTACATGGAGCTGTTCCATCTCTGCAGTAGAGATGCTGATGCATAACATACAGAGGAGCATTCTGAGATAAGATCATGTGATAGATAGTAAAAGAGCTCAGTGTGTGTGAACAGAATACATAAATAGATGTGTTTCCTATTGTTGTTTCCTCAAACAGCTGTATTTTTTTTTTGTCAGTTGTAAATTATGCATTTTGAATCCTGTATTAGTTTTCAATTAAAGGTGCAATAGTCAATTTTTGTTACTTGCACAAATAACCTGGAAGATACATAAAACATGGTAAAATATAAAAGTTAAGCCATGGCCTCAGCACAAGTACATTAAGTGGCTGAGAAAACCAGTTTGGAAAGCTGATTTCCAGCCTGGAAATCTTCCTGTAGACACTCTAATCTTTAGGCCACTGGAGATCCTGGGGCAGAACTTCATGAACATGGGTGGGAATTATTCAGATGTCAAACCCCCATAACTGTTAACCTATCTGCACCTTTAATGATGATATGACTTAACTAATTAAACTCAGACATTCTGAGGCAACTGTAGGTTCAAGAAGAGAATCTTGCCTTTGCAGAACTATGCATTTATTCCTTTAAGTTGGGAAAGGAAATTATGCTGATCAACATTTATTTTCTTTATTAAAAATTACCTGCAACATTAAGAGTCACTCCAGGATCATCTGTATATCTGGCACCGTCCACATTGGTTATAAATCTGAATTTGCACTCTCTGGAATAACTGAACTGCACATTGTGGATTAAGTGCAGTGTGATTTGTCTCCAACATACTCAAAGTAGGGGAGCTAGGATTAAGGCATATGAAGCCTAGCTTTCACCCTACAGCAAACCAAAACAAAGAAACCCAGAGGAGCTAGCAAGAATAGGAACAAAGGAGAAACTAAAGGCACAAACTGAGGACCATCAGGGGAGAAACCTCTGACTGCTCACTACAGAGAGCTAACAAGGAAACAGAAGAGTTTTTTTCCCCCCAAGAGAAGGAACCTGAAGACTTGAGAGGGTGACTAGGTTGACAAGGCGAGGCCAACCCAGCGCAGAGGAAAGGACCAGAGAACAGCTCTAGTTTTCGAAATACCAATACCAGCTTAGTCTTGCCCTCACAGGGTAAACTCAAGACTGAGCATTTGAGCAACCTGTAAGCAGCCCTCAAATAGGCCAGTCACAGGTGGAGCAGGTTACCACTAATTACTGAGAGGCAGCTCTCTGTCTCCCTCTGGTGGCAGTCCGGGGCCATGGCAGCTGCCCCTTTCACCAAAGTATTTGTACAACCTGATAATTTGACTGTGGATAATAGTAACTAGAGAGAATGAAGATACTGAATCCTCTCACAGCACAAACCGGCTCAGGATATTCCACACCCCAGTATCTCTGCATGAGATCACCTGCAAAATAAGTGTGTAGGAAAATCATTCCAAACCTAAAGAAAAAAGAGACTGATAAAGTGTCAGTCATATTTACATTTACATTTATGGCATTTGGCAGACGCCCTTATCCAGAGCGACTTACAATAGTGCTTTGAAGTCTATCAAAAATACATTCTGATATTGGCTCACTAGGTCACAAACTAGGAATACCATCAGTCCAAAACTCTGTTGGGGAGGTAATAGACAAGCGCTCAGACAGTACTTTTTTGTCGCTCAGACAATACTTTTTTTTTTTGGTAAGTGCTAACTTAAGTACTTTATGAAGAGGTAAGTCTTTAGACGTCGTTTGAAGACTGCCAGTGACTCAGCTGTTCGGACATCTAGGGGAAATTCATTCCACCAACTTGGTGCCAGAACAGACCAAAAACGGACCAGCATGCATGCCTTCCTTGTACCCTGAGAGATGGTGGGAGCAGTCGAGCAGTGCTAGAGGATCGGAGGGAGCGTGGTGCCGTGCAAGGTTTGATAAGTGCTTTGAGATAAGTGGGTGCTGGTCCGTTTTTGGCTTTGTAGGCAAGCATCAGTGTTTTAAATCTGATGCGGGCATCTACAGGAAGCCAGTGGAGGGAGCACAGCAATGGGGTGGTGTGGGAAAATTTAGGAAGGTTGAAAACCAATCGTGTAGCTGCATTTTGGATCAGTTGCAGAGGACAAATGGCAATCAGAGGCAGACCTGCCAGGAGTGAGTTGCAGTAGTCCAGTCTTGAAATGACAAGGGACTGAACAAGCACCTGTGTGGCCTGTGTGGAAAGAAATGGACGAATTCTTCTGATGTTATAAAGGAGAAATCGACATTTCAGATTAGCAGTGTGAGAGGAGAAGGACAGTTGATCGTCCATGGTTACCCCAAGGTTGCGTGCAGTAACCGAAGGCGAGATCAGAGAATTGTCTAGGGAGATTGCAAGATCCTGAAATGGGGATGAATCACCTGGGATGAACAGCAGTTCAGTTTTGGTGGGATTAAGTTTCAACTGATGAGCTGTCATCCATGATGAGATGTCTGCCAGATATGCTGATATCCGAGCGGAAACATGAGTGTCTGAGGGAGGGAAGGAGAGGATGAGTTTAGTGTCATCTGCATAGCAGTGGTATGAAAACCCATGTGAGGATATGACCGCACCAAGAGATCGAGTATAGAGGGAGAACAGGAGAGGACCAAGTACTGAGCCTTGTGGGACACCAGTGGAGAGTCTGCGGGGAGCAGATGTGGATCCCCTCCGTGTCACCTAATATGACCGACCTTCCAGGTAGGAAGCAAACCATTGCCATGCTGCACCATGAATTCCTAGGCTCATGAGGGTGGACAAGAGAGTCTTGTGGTTCACTGTGTCAAACGCTGCTGAAAGGTCAAGGAGGCTGACTTCTTGACTGTTTTCAAGATGGCGGTGCGGCAGTAGCACGCAGCGGCCACTCCGGATACAAAATGGTGCTATTTTTGTCTTTAGCCCGACTTTTAACGGCACATGGACATCGGAGCTACCGGTGTTCATGTATACCACCACCAGACACTTCTAAACTTCAGTAACAACACTACAGCTACTCTGCATGATGATCTGCTGGAGAAGCTACGCGATCTCGGCTTGCTGCGGGGACCAGGCCTCCAGCCCTCGGCGTCGCCTGATGCCGGTGGCCGGGAGAGGGGGCGTCGCAAGCGGTGCGCGAGAAAGCAGAAGCGCGGCAAGAGGGAGGGGGTCCGTGCTAGGCTAAAAACAAACCCTAGCTGGCCGGCTCTTCCGTCCATCCTGCTCTCCAATGTCTGCTCCCTGGACAATAAATTGGATTACATCCGACTCCAGCAAACTACGCGGCGTGAGTTTAGAGACTGCTGCGTCTTTGTTTTCACGGAGACGTGGCTCAGCGACAGAGTTCCGGACGCCACCATTCAGCTAGACGGGCTAGCCTCGTTTCGTGCCGATAGAAACACAGCTCTGTGCGGTAAGGCTCGCGGTGGTGGCCTGTGTGTTTACATCAACACGGAATGGTGCAAGAACTCGGTGCTAGTTTCTAGTTACTGCTCATCGCTGGTGGAGTTTGTGACTGTTAGATGCAGACCATTTTATTTACCACGGGAATTCACCACTGTCCTCATAATCGGTGTGTACATTCCCCCCAGCGCTAATGCTAAAGACGCGCTCTGTGAACTGAGCCCCGCCCCCACCTCGGCTACTCAGACCACATCTCTGTTATGCTAATCCCAGCATACAGACCGCTAGTCAGACGCTCCAAACCGGTTCTGAAGCAGGTGAAAACCTGGCCAGCAGGAGCCATCTCTGCTCTTCAGGACTGTTTTGAACACACTGACTGGCACATGTTCAGGGAAGCGGCAACTGAGGGTGACTTCACTGACTTGGAGGAATACACGACATCAGTGACCACCTATATCAGCAAGTGCATTGATGACGTCACTGTCTCCAAGACCATCACCACACGCTCCAACCAGAAGCTGTGGATGACTGCAGAGGTGCGTGCGCTATTGAGGACCCGAGACTCCGCCTTCAGAGCAGGCGACAAGGCGGCCCTAAGAACAGCGAGGGCCAAACTGTCCCGGGCATTCAGAGAGGCAAAGCGCACACACGCTCAGAGAATCCACAGCCACTTCAAGGCCAGCGGAGACACGCGGCGAATGTGGCAGGGCATCCAGGCCATCACCAACTACAGGACAACATCACCTGCCTGTGACAGTGATGCCTCCCTCCCAGATGCGCTGAACGACTTCTACGCTCGGTTTGAGGCACAGAATGGCATGACGGCGAGGAAGACCACCCCTCCTCCCAATGACCAGGTGCTGTGTCTAACCACGGCCGATGTGAGGAAGGCTCTACACAGAGTCAACCTGCAGAAGGCTGCTGGACCAGACAACATTCCTGGCAGGGTGCTCAGAGGATGTGCAGACCAGCTGGCAGATGTTTTCACGGACATCTTCAACACCTCCCTGAGCAGCACCGTTGTTCCAACGTGCTTCAAGGCCACCACCATAGTCCCCGTACCAAAGACATCTCCAGTGTCCTGCCTTAATGACTACCGTCCCGTTGCACTTACACCCATCATCATGAAGTGCTTCGAGAGGCTCGTCATGAGGTACATTAAGACCCTGCTGCCCCCCTCACTGGACCCCCTGCAATTCGCTTACCGTCCCAACCGCTCAACAGATGACGCCATCACCACCACCCTCCATCTGGCCCTCACCCACCTAAAGACACATATGTTCGAATGCTGTTCATAGACTTCAGTTCAGCATTCAACACAATTGTTCCTCAGCACCTGACTGGAAAGCTGAACCTGCTGGGCCTGAGCACCTCCCTCTGCAACTGGATCCTGGACTTCCTGACTGGGAGACCTCAGTCAGTCCGGATCGGGAACAGCATCTCCAACACCACCACACTGAGCACTGGGGCCCCACAGGGCTGTGTGCTCAGTCCATTGCTGTTCACTCTGCTGACTCACGACTGTGTAGCAATGCACAGCTCGAATCACATCATCAAGTTCGCCGATGACACGACCGTGGTGGGTCTCATCAGCAAGAACAACGAGTCAGCATACAGAGAGGAGGTGCAGCGGCTAACGGACTGGTGCCGAGCCAACAACTTGTCTCTGAACGTGGACAAAACTAAAGAGATGGTTGTTGACTTCAGAAGAGCACAGAGAGACCACTCTCCGCTGAACATCGGCGGCTCCTCCGTGGAGATCGTCAAGAGCATCAAGTTTCTTGGTGTTCACCTGGCGGAGAACCTCACCTGGTCGCTCAACACCAGTTCCATAATGAAGAAAGCCCAGCAGCATCTCTACTTTCTGCGAAGGCTGAGGAAAGCACATCTCCCACCCCCCATCCTCACCATGTTCTACAGAGGGACTATCGAGAGCATCCTGAGCAGCTGCATCACTGCCTGGTTTGGGAATTGCACCGTCTCGGATCGCAAGACCCTGCAGCGGATAGTGAGGACAGCTGAGAAGATCATCGGGGTCTCTCTTCCCTCCATCACGGACATTTACACCTCACGCTGCATCCGCAAAGCCACCAGCATTGTGGATGACCCCACACACCCCTCTCACACACTCTTCACCCTCCTGCCGTCTGGTAAACGGTACCGAAGCATTTGGGCCTCATGACCAGACTGTGCAATAGTTTCTTCCCCCATGCCATCAGACTCCTCAATACTCAGAAACTGGACTGAAGGAACACTCGCACACATACCTCCAATACTCAGAAACTGGACTGAAGGAACACACACACACATACCAATATACACACACAACTGAGCATCCTCCATCCTCTCTGCAATTTTTTTGCAAGTTTTTGCACATGTTTATGCTGCTACATTACTCATTATATTATACTGTACATAGGCTGCTACTCTTATGGTTACACTTATGTTTACACTATTTCAGCTACTTGTATTGTACTCTTGTACTCTTTGCACTATTGTCACTAGGTTCACTTTTAAACAGAACTGTGTACTGGTCGGCGCTGCACTGGGACTTACTGTGCCCATTGTCTGTCCCAGTAGTCATTGTACTGTCTTGTACTGTCTTGTGCTGTCCGCATATGTTTGCACTTGTGCACTTTATTGTATAATTTATGTAGTCCCTTGTAGTTCTGTGTTGTTCTGTGTTTGTCTTATGTAGCACCTTGGTCCTGGAGAAATGTTGTTTCGTTTCACTATGTACTTGTATATGGCTGAAATGACAATAAACTCCACTTGAACACTTGAACTTGAAGGATGAGGACTGAAGACAGTTTGGCTGATCTAGCAGCATGTAGCTTCTCAGTGACGGCCAAAAGGGCAGTCTCTGTGGAGTGTGTCGGTTTGAAGCCAGACGGATTGGGATCTTGGAGGTTGTTCTGTGAGAGATAGCAAGACAGCTGATTGTAGACGGTTCTTTCAAGGGTTTTAGAAAGAAAAGAGAGAAGTGATACCGGTCGGTAGTTGCTGATGTCAGAGGGATCTAGAGTGGATTTCTTCAGGAAGGGAATAACCCTTGCTCTCTTGAATGAGGTTGGTACATGACCAGATGTTATGGAGCCATTGATGATAGTGGTGATGAAGGGGAGGAGGTCTTGAGAGATGGTCTGGAGCATTGTGGAAGGGATTGGATCCAATGGCCAGGTGGTAGGATTGCAGGATAAGATGATTTGCAGGATCTCTTCTGTTGTTAGTTTAGAAAAC
>CM040475.1:1131587-1154093 GCA_022758105.1 Pangasianodon gigas
TTGTGGGGTGTGATAAGTGCTTTGAGGTAAGTAGGTGCTGGTCCGTTTTTGGCTTTGTAGGCAAGTGTCAGTGTTTTAAATCTGATGTGGGCAGCTACAGGAAGCCAGTGAAGGGAGCGTAGCAATGGGGTGGTGTGGGAGAACTTAGGAAGGTTGAAAACCAGTCGTGCAGCTGCATTCTGGATCAGTTGCAGAGGTCAGATGGCACTCAGAGGCAGACCTGCCAGGAGCGAGTTGCAGTGGCAGGTACAGCCTGTATACATGTTATAGTCATGTGACCTCCTGATGCGCAAGCACGACTTGTGGCCACGCCCCCTCACAACCAGCACTTACTGTATAATAAAGGACAAAGCAATCCGTTTGCATTAGATTTATAAGGTGTGTGTAGTAGGCTACTTTTAGTGCAACAACCATGCGTACATCGTGAGGACACGCCCATCTGTGGGATTCATACAGAGAGCGCTGATCCTGTGTGATTTTGCTCAGAATCACTACAAACATCCTCCGACAACATTACTTAAGTCCGCAAAACTAATCCCGTCTGAATACGGCTTTAGAAACAAGATTTTCTGATTCTGATGTTGATCATTACCATTTAATGCAGGGAGTTTTTAATTATATAAAATCCCGGCACTGCCAAGCTGCCACTGTTGGATTCTTGAGCAAGTTCTTTAAACTTCATCTGCTCTGCTCAACTGTAAGTCACTTTGGATAAATGTGTCTGCCAAATGAGTAAATGTAAATGATTGTTCGCATCCTCATTTTAGCAGAGTGCTTTATCATTTTTTCCCTAACAAAAACTTATTTTAAGAATAATGCAAAAAAAAAAGGGTTGTCTTTTTATGTATAAGGTAACATACATGCTGTGTGAAGTTTTTTGCTCATGCTGCAGGAGATTAGATTTCTTCCTATTTATAAGCTGTTATTTGTCTTTAGATTTTGTTACTGTAATAATTAACACAGTAACAGTGATGATAATGATCATGCCCACTGCTATGTTAATGTATTTGCCTACTTTAAATAATATAGATAAAGGTTTTTTTTTTCACTATTACACCAGATCCTCAAGTCTCTAGTTTGATTTTTCAGAAAATAAATGTATGAAGTTTGAGTGTAACAGCAGAGGGGGATGTATGTTCATGTCTTCAAATACAGAAAATGTGTTGAGGTCTGCTGCAAAGAACAACATCGCCATCCAGTGATGGAAACCTGAACCTCTGTACATTTTCTCTTCATTTACTGAGCAGTTGTAATAAAGCATCTGGTTAATCAGGCTACTCTGGATGTGAATTCATTCACGTGTTTTAACCATCATCCTCCCAAAAAAGAAAAAATCACACGCTTTAGAACATAAACACAATTTTATTGTTCTAGAAGTTTAATGTGAAACAAGTCTGAGGCCTTAAAAATAAAACCCCATCATTCTGCAGAGGAAGTAACTGTAAAAGATGTGCTTTAACACAAAGAGACTGGAAGTATTTACTAAATATGTCGTGTATACAGACAAGTGTGTGTTGGTTTCTGTTACAGGTTGTGTAGGTTTCATTTGTGTATCAGTTGTAATTATACAGCAAAAGTAATAAATAGAAATTAAGAATTGTTTCTAAACCAACTTCAAAAATTGCTCCATGACTGAAATTCCAATAAATGTAATAAATAGCTAAGTTGTCTATCATGAAATTAAGCTCAAATGCAACACAAAGGAAATGTAAGTGGTGTGTAACTTTTTCATCTCACACAGGAAATTCACAAGAAGAAGACTAAGTTGAGCATGAGGTGTGAAACTGTGATCAGCTCATTGCTATTAGACATTAGCATAGATATCAGAATCGTCCTCCTTCTGCTGCTCAGTGTGGACACTCCTGCGCTCACACGGAAATCTGTTTATGAGGCATAAACTACACATTAACTGCTGTTCATTGTTAAATGAAAAGTTTAGCATTGCAGTTTGTGACATGTCAAAATCATATACTTTAAATGAGACACAGATTCTAGACTGTATAGATTGTATTGTATAAAAACATGCAGAGTTTTACCTCCTGTTGTAAATCACAGCTCCTAAGATGACTGAGATGATGACACTCACTCCAGAAGTCACCCAAACAATGATCCAACAATCAGGATTTTCAGGATTTTCACCTGTTAAAAAACAACAGTATTTAATGTGAATATTTAGCTGAACAAGTCACTTTATTTCCTTCAGTAATCATTTGAGACATTCAGGAATGTTGTGAGCGGATGGACCCACCCTCGACCTGAAGGCTGATCGTTTCAGATCCTGATGCCTTGTTGGTTTTCCAAGTGCAGGTGTAATTCCCAGAATCCCTCACGGTTAAAGCAGGAAAGTGAAGAACGGGTCCTGATGTGTTTAACTGCTCGTTGTTCTTAGACCACACAAACTGTGAGGAACTGTGTGTGCAGTTCACATCACACATCAGAGTTAACCAGTCTCCTTGTTTAAGGTTTCTGTTTCCACTGAGCCTGATTAGTGACAAATCTTTTTTCAGAGAGCAGGAAAGACTCCACATCAGTGAATCAGGATTTCTCACAAAGCTAAAAATGTATTATTGAATAATAAACATCAGCTAAATGAGATTTCTTGATAAAATTAAAGCTGATCTCAGCAATGGATTCAACAAGTTCACAACAAGAAAGATTTGCAAAACTATAATTTATTCCTATAGGTGAGGAGAGTAAACTATAAGACAAGGAATAATTTAGATTTTTATTTTAATCATTAAAATTTACCTGCAACTTGTAGAATCACTCCAGGATCACCGGTCCATTTGCCACCGGTCACATTAGTTATAAATCTGAATCTGTACTCTCCAGAATAACTGAACTGTACGTTGTGGATTAACAAAGTGCAGTTTGATTTGTCGTCTCCAGCGTACTCAAAGTCTGACTTGGTGTTTGATGAGCTGCTATAAACATACGGAGGGTCTGTACACACATCTCTGTTTGAGTTCATTGAGCACCAAAGCTTTTGTGTCACCTGATAATTTTGCTTTGGATAAGAATAACTACAGGGAATGGAGACACTGAATCCTCTCACAGCACAGATCAGCTTATCGGTATATTTCACACTCAAATCACTGAGAACACCTGTGTAGAGAAATAAATGGAGATTAAAGAAGATTGATGAAGTTATACTGATATATTGTTTTATATATTGTGTGTATTCACGTGTGTTCATCTGATACATATATACAGTCATGGGAAAAAGAAAGTACAGCTTCTTCAATTCTGTTTTTAATTATCAGGGCCTAAATAACAACTTTGTGGTCTTCACCAACTTCAATAAACAAATAACCTCAGGTGACAAAAAAAACAGATTACAATATGTAGTCAATTTTTCCCCAAAACTTAAACCAACATTCAGAAACCAGGTGGGAAAAATAAGTACACCCTACATGTCACATGTAAAACCACATTTAGCAACAATAACAAAGTAAAACATTTTCTTTAGGAGTTTTTCAGTCTCTCTTGTCTCATTTTGGAGAAATTCTGGCCCACTCTTCTTTACAATGTTGCTTCAGTTCATTGATGTTTGAGGGCATTCGTTTATGCACAGCTCTCTTAAGATCCCACCACGGCATCTCAATGGGGTTGAGATCTGGACTTTGACTTGGCCATTCCAACACCTTCATTTTTCTCTTCTTTAGCCATTCAGATGCTGATTTGCTGCTGTGTTTGGGATCATTGTCCTGTTGCATGACCCAAATTCAGCCCAGCTTAAGCTGCTGGACAGATGACCTCACATTTGTCTCAAGAATATTCTGGTATAACGTGGAGTTCATCGTTGTCTCAATGACCAAGTTTCCCCTGCTCCTGTGGTTGCAAAACAAGCTCAAATCACCCCCACCCCCTCCCCCCTCCATCACCATGTTTCACAGTTAGTATGAGGTGTTTGTGGTAATATGCTGTGTTTCATTTTCACCAAACATGGCACTGTGCATGATGACCAAACATCTCCAACTTGGTCTCATCAGTCCAAAGGATATTGTTCCAGAACTTTTGTGGTTTGTTCAGATGCAATTTTGCAAACCCAAGTCATGCTCCATACTCTTTTTTCCCTACCCACCCTTCCATGAAAGTCTTTTTCCGATTATGCTGTAATGAACATTTAATGTGCTTACAGAGGCCTGTAGGTCACATGATAGCTCTGGGGTTTTTCTTTATATCTCTGAGAAGTAAACAATCTGTTCTTGGACTGAATTTACTGGGACACCCACTCCTGGGAAGATTGGCAACTGTCTTGAAGGCTCTCTTTTTGTAAACAATCCTTCACACTGTAGAATGACAAATTTCAAATTATTTGGAGATGGCCTTATAACCCTTCTCAGATTGATGAGCAGCAACAATTGCTTCTCTGAGGTCATGGTCCTTTCTTCTTGGCATGATGTTGACACACACCTGAGTGCTCCAGAACCCCAAACTGCCAAAAGTTCTGCTTTTATAAAAGGTAGTCACACTTCTTGATGATTAACTAATCTACTAATCTTGTGCTATTTTTTATTAGTAACACCCGGCTGCTAATCACTGTCTTAATAATTGTGGAAGTAGGAAGGATGTGCTTATTTTTTCCTGCCTGGTTTCTGAATGTGATCAGAAAAAATGACTACATACTGAAATCTATTGTGTTTTTTTTTTGTCACTTATTTGTTTGTTTATAGAAGTTGGTGAGGACCACCCTATCGTTATTTAGGCGCTGATAAATAAAACCATAGAATCAAGGGAGGGTGTAATTCCTTTTTCCCCATGACACACACACACACACACACACACAGGACAATGGCTTATTTAAAAATTTAAAATGTTTTTAAAGTAATTAACTAATTGTTTTGTTTATTTATACACAGGTATAAATTTAATAAATGTGGCATGAATATATACAGATATCCCGCTTTATTGTGTACAGTTCAGTAATAAGAAATAGACTGAAATTTCAGCTCTATATTAAAATAGTTAAATAAATACATCATTGAGAAATAAATATTAACAATCATAGCAGCCAGATTTCTAATGAAATTTATTCATCTCCATTAAATTGATATATTTTGAATATTTTAATAGAGATAGTAGACTAGACCTGAATCGGGAAAGTGTTTTATTCAATAGGAAGCCTTCTTGGGGAGGAAAAAAAAAAAAAAAAAAATGCATGTATAAAGCTCTTGCTAAGGCCACAGCCCTGTAGTTAGCTAATCTTGTTAAATAATCCTGAATGCTGAACAGCTGTTTAAAAGGAGCTAATTTATAATGTATATCAGATAAATGAAAATGAGGTGCGACACAAAAACAAACACTAAGAACATGGACTAGAAAAACAAGAACTAGGCATACCATGGAACCACACAGGAACCCAAAGTGAATACAACAGACGCTAGACAAGGAGTGCTACAAGTGTCAGAACTGAAATACTTGTGCTCATTAGACCTTAACGTGACTCAGGTGTGCATGATCTCATGATGTGAATGGGGCTGATGGGTAATGTAGTCCTGACAGGTAGAGTCATATTTATCCATTATTACTTTTTCAAAATGTTCCACCCAACTATTTATCCTGTCTTCAAAGTCTCATGTGTCTCTCTGCACTCTTTCAAAAGGTAACCTCCGAACCAGCGATGTTTCTATTTCTTCAAAAGCTCTTTCAGCACACACAATTCTAACTTATTCTTTTAACTTACTGCATGATTTTACTGCCATCAGAAAGACTTTCCAAAAGAAGCAAAACATGACAACCATGACTCCTCATAAAATGTCTTCATCTTAATATTACCTCTGGAAAAAACTGACATTCCTTACATGATGATATGAATAGTTTTATCAGCACATGGCAACCTGACTGAAATGTAGTACAGCTACCTGGGGCTCGGTCTTTTCTGTCTGTTAGTTAAAGGTCAGAGGTTAGATGTACAGCAGGAGTCTAGTGGGCGCTCTTGTGTTCTTTGTCTTATCTGTTTTTGATCTATAATCTCACTATTCAGTGTCACCCAGATGAGGATGGGTTCCCTTTTGAGTCTGGTTCCTCTCAAGGACCCTTGCAACCGTCACCTCTGGCTTGCACATTAGGGATAAATTTATAAATTTCAAATTTTTATATTTCTGTCCAGCTTTTTTTGTAACACTGTCCATTGTTAAAAGCGCTATACAGTACAAATAAAATTGAATTGAATCTTGATCTTAACAGTGCACTGAGATTTTAACGATAGTTAATTACTAATGTTGTTTTGTTTCTTATTACTGAAAATTACTTAATCACCACCATCAGAAATCTTTCATCAGCTTGAAATCAAACATTCACTAACATGAGACAGTATAATGTGTTTGTGGAAGTGTATAATCCAATAACTGACCGTACACACTGCAACCTCAATCAGCAAACAGTTAAAACTCTGAACAATAATTCTGTGTAAGAGTGAGATGATGTTTCATACCGGACAGCGTGAGCAGAATCATAGCCAAGTGCAGCTTCTTCATCTCTTCTTCAGTAAGAGCTTCACACACTCAGTGTTGGGTCTATGTAAATACACTGAGCTCACTGACTTGGTCATGAAATGTGAGAATTAAAATTACTTCCTGGAATAATAGAATATACCCAATATAGCCACAAACTAAGCCACCACAAGAGTGTCAAAGCATTAAGACAGGAAGATGAGCAGAGGCCTCATGCATTGTCTTTCTCACACACACACACACACACACACCCACACCCAGAAGTTATTAAAAAACCATTTTGATTCAGAAATACACTGTATGGCCAAAGTATGTGGACACTTGCCCATCACATATGATCTTGTTGGACATCCCATTCCAAAAGCATGGACATTTACATGGAGCTGTTCCATCTCTGCAGTATAGATGCTGATGCATAACAGAGGAGCATTCTGAGATAAGATCATGTGATAGATAGTAAAAGAGCTCAGTGTGTGTGAACAGAATACATAAATAGATTTGTTTCCTTTTGTTTTTTCCTCATTTATTTTTATCAGTATTAAATAATGCATTTTGAATCCTGTATTAGTTTTTGATTAACTGGCACTATCCACATTGGTTATAAATCTGAATTTGTACTCTCTGGAATAACTGAACTGTACATTGGGGATTAAGTGCAGTGTGATTTGTCTCCAACATACTCAAAGTACGACTTGGTGTTTGATGAGCTGTTAAACATGCGGTGGGTCTGTACACTTGCCCATTTTTGAGTTCATCAAGCAACAAAGTTATGTGGCAAGGTGACTCACTAATACTCAAGAGATAGAACTCAAGTACAGAGCAGATAAGGAGGATAAACAGAAACCTCCAAAACAGAAAATAAATGAGCTCAGGCCAACACACATTTTTGCTGGTTATGGAGAAAAGTAACAAACTGGAAAAAAAAAAGCTATTTGTGTACCTAAAATACACAAATTAAACATCACCCAGAATCAGATTCAAAATCACAAACTCTGGGTTAGAAAGCAAGCGCATTACCAGTGTACCATGAGAAGGACTGAAATCAGAAGGGGAGCTAGGTTTAAGGCATATGAAGCCTAGCTTTCACCCTACAGCAAACCAAAACAAAGAAACCCAGATGAGCTAGCAAGAATGTGAACAAAGGAGAAACTAAAGGCACAAACTGAGGACCATCAGGAGAGAAACCTCTGACTGCTCACTACAGAGAGCTAACAAGGAAACAGAAGAGGTTTTTCCCCCAAGAGAAGGAACCTGAAGACTTGAGAGAGTGACTAGGGTGACAAGGCGAGGCCAACCCAGCGCAGAGGAAAGGACCAGAGAACAGCTCTAGTTTTCACAATACCAGCTTAGTCTTGCCCTCACAGGGTAAACTCAAGACTAAGCATTTGAGCAACCTGTAAGCAGCCCTTAAATAGGCCAGTTACAGGTGGAGCAGGTTACCACTAATTACTGAGAGGCAGCTCTCTGTCTCCCTCTGGTGGCAGTCCGGGGCCATGGCAGCTGCCCCTTTCACCAAAGCATTTGTACAACCTGATAATTTGACTGTGGATAATAGTAACTACAGGGAATGAAGATACTGAATCCTCTCACAGCACAAACCGGCTCAGGATATTCCACACCCCAGTATCTCTGCATGAGATCACCTGCAAAATAAGTGTGTAGAAAAATCATTCCAAACCTAAAGAAAAAAGAGACTGATAAAGTGTCAGTCATATCATTTGTAATCTTAAGTGCTCCTACAACACATACAAAATTCAATCCTATTTTAAATATTGTTTTGCTCCACTAAATGCTGCTTGTATATCAAAAATCTTTTTTTTAAATAGAGCATAAAGATTCTTATAAAACATCTCTGTAAGCTCTCGCAAATAGTTGATGATCATAACAGTGATTCTTAGACACCAGGGCATGGACAGTTATAGTGATGACTATTAATTACTCATTTTATTATTATTTTGTTTTTCTGTAAGTAGATTTTTAATGATGACTGGGTTATTTAAAAAAAATAAAATCATGGTCACCATCGGTCAATCAGTGTTCACCAGGCATTTCCCAGTTCTTGGACCCCACAGATTGCTGCTTATGTCTAGTCTTTTATTGTTTAATACATCATCAACATTGTTATAGGCATTACAATCAAAGTTTGTAATTATATTTATAACTATAAATGGATAAAAGTGTGAATTGTCATTTAGTAAACTGTTTTCTATAGAAACCCTTATAAACAATAATACATTGTGGTGTGACTACTTTATGAGTATGTCTGCAATTCTTAAACTTAATATTGATGTCTGCCCTGCTATACCAATTTTTGGGGTGCCACTGGATTTATCTCGGTACAACACAAAGCAATTAGATACTCTGGCCTTTACATCTTTAATAGCCAGCACCGTTTGTTGCTCCAAACCTCCAGACCATCAGCTGTATCTCAGTGGCTTAAAGTCACTGTAGAGCCCCCCCCAAAAAAAACCACACACACCCTTTTTGTTTGGTTTTAATTTATTATTTTTCTTTTGCCGGTTTTTCTTTGTTGTCTTGGTTTGCTGGTTGTGTTTGGAATAGCTGTGGCATCAGGTTATTCTCTTTCCATGTTATATATTAGATTTGTAAATTTGTCTACTGGTAGAATTTTTCCTAATAAAAAAAAGACGCAAGATAACGAAATAGCTTAACATGGCTTAATGTGTTAAAACAGCAACCGAGAAACACCATATTTGATTAAGTTTAATTTAATTTGTGTTTTGCGTTGGGAGCATCACACCAGCCTGGCACTGATTATTTTCCTATAAAAACATGCCTCCAAATACTTTATTCCTTACATTGTAAATAAGTATCATCAGCACTTAAATGTCTTAACCATCCTTTATTTAAGACATTATAAAATTTAATTCAAATGCAATACACAGCAAGTGTGTATGCTATATATTTTTTGATTTTTTTCAGCCCACAGGGGATGAAGTTAATGAGGTGTGAAACTGTGATCAGCTCGTTGTTATTGCATAGATAGCTATAGATGTACATTAGCATAGATAGGACAACCATTCTTCTGCTGCTGTACATTAGCATAGATAGCACAACCATTCTTCTGCTGCTGTACATTAGCGTAGATAGTAGAATCGTCCTCCTTCTGCTGCTCAGTGTGGGCAGACCTACGATCACACAGAAACCTGTTTATTAACCACAGAATACATGTTAATTGCTGTTTTAAACTCTTTGGCATTACACCTTGTGAATGAGATGTTCTGTGAGCGAGATGTTGTTTTCACCAGCAGACCGTGAGTGTTTTAGACTGTATAGATTGTATTGTATAAAAAATAAGCAGTTTTAAGAGTTTTACCTCCTGTAAATCACAGCTCCAGTCATTAAAATCAAAATCACTCCAACTGTCACCAAAACAATGATCCAGATTTTCCACTGATTTTCTCCTGTTGAAATTAAAACAACAATATTAAATTAACCTATGAATATTTAACTGAACACAAGTCACTTTATTTCCTTCAGTAATCATTTGAGACATTCAGGAATGTTGTGAGCAGATGGACCCACCCTCGACCTGAAGGCTGATGGTTTCAGATCCTGACGTCTTGTTGGTTTTCCAAGTGCAGGTGTAACTCCCAGAATCCCTCACGGTTAGAGCAGGAAAGTGAAGAACGGGTCCTGATGCAGGTAAGCGCTCGTTGTTCTTAGACCACACAAACTGTGAGGAACTGTGTGTGCAGTTCACATCACACGTCAGATTTAACGAGTCTCCTTGTTTAAGGGTTCCGTTTCCACTGAGCCTGATTAGTGACACCTTTAAATCTTTTTCAGAGAGCAGGAAAGACTCCACGTCAGTGAATCAGGACTGAGAGGGTGTTAATAATTATGCTACAGTGCCAATACAGTTGAGAATTAAAATCTGAGTTCACCAAAATAGCCATTTATTCTGATAGTTATAAATAATCAAATTCATTTTTCACAAACAATTTGTCCAAACTGTGTTTTTACTGAGTGAATGCAGTAGAGATTATAAAGCATAACATACAGAGGAGTATTCTGAGAGTCAGTATCATGTGATAGTCATTAAAAGACTCAGAAATTAACACTGTGTGAGCATACACCTAAATGAAATATAGCAATAATGTGTGTGAACAGAATACATAAATACATAGATTTGTTTCCTACTGTTTTTTCTTAAACAGCTAGATGTTTTTCTCAGTTTTTAATAATGTTTTCTGGAATCAATTACTTCAATTATTCTTGAATTAATTAAAAGCTAATCCTGTATTAGCTTTTAATTAATGATTATATGATTTAACTAATTAACTAATTTAACTCAGATTTTTGATGCAACTCTAAGTTCAAAAAGAGAATCTTGCCTTTGCAGAGCTATACATTTATTCCTAAAGGCTTGGAAAGGAAATTATGCTGATGAAAATTTTTCATTACTAAATTTTACCTGCAACTTGTAGAATCACTCCAGGATCACCAGTCCATTTGCCATCGGTCACATTATTGGTTATAAATCTGAATCTGTACTCTCCAGAATAACTGAACTGTAGATTGTGGATTAACAAAGTGCAGTCTGATTTGTTGTCTCCAACGTACTCAAAGTCTGACCTGATGTTTGATGAGCTGTTATAAACATACGGTGGGCCAGGACACTTATATGTGTTTGCGTTCATTGAGCACCAAAGCATTTGTAACACCTGATAATTTTGTGGATAATAATAACTACAGGGAATGGAGACATTGAATCCTCTCACAGCACAGATCGGCTTATCAGGATATTTCACACCCCAATCTCTGCTCTGAGTGAGAACACCTGCAAAATAAGTGTGTAGAGAAATCTGTGAAAATTGCAAAGTTAAAGACTAAAACAGAAGAATAAAGTGTCGATTTTTGTTTTGTCAATTTTGTTTTAAATTATTGTTTTGTTCCACTACAAAATGCTGCTTCTGTGTCAAAAAATGTTTATGTCTTTCAAAATAGAGCATAAAGATTCCTATAAAACATCTCTGAAGCTCTCTCAAATATTTAATGAGCGTAACAGTGATATGGAGATATCAGGACTTGGTGTCACATGGTACGGCAGATCCTCCACAGAAATGGATTTAAAAAACATGTGTAATCATTGATATGAAGGTTTCTGTAAGGAAACATTTATTTAACTTCTGTGGAAGGAGTCTCCAATGTAACAGCACCACACACATTCTTTTATTCCTTACAAATAAAAATTAAAGCTGTAATTTCCAGAATCTGTCCATGTCCTAGTTCCAGCAAAAAGTTAAAAACTGAACACTGAACAGTTTATTTCATACCTGACATGGTGAGCAGGATAAACACCAATTGCAGCATTTTATTGCTCCTATGCAGCTGGTGATCAATACAGGCAGCTTTGTGCGTGTATGTGCGTGTGTGCTGATATGCATAGCTCAGTGATAAACAAATGAGAAGTGAGAACTAAATGTTGTTCCTAAAAAATGTCCAAAAGGAGAAGTATACACACGCAGTACCTGTAATGTGTCTGCCAGGCAAAATCAGTGTCAAAACGTAACCAGGTGAGCGAGATAAGTTAATGAGGCGGGGTAAAATTTGATAATGACTGGTAAGATGAGTGGGCTTAATCAATAATCACTAAAACACACTTGGTACTGTTGATACAGCAGCATGTTACATGATATAGCCAGTGGTGGACAGGACGGGACACGCCCACATGGAGAAGCAGCACGAAAGCATGATCCAGTAAAATTCTGCTCAGATTTGTACAACATCAATGCGTAATGAGTCCTTCATTCTGCTGAAGCTTTCTGCTGTGGTGAAGCAATAGAGTTGGAGTTTACCATTACAGAAAAATCATGATCAGTGTCAGATGTTTTTCACATGTGAGTAACATGTGGTCTGACGTGAAGGTGCATTTCAACATGTCATTATGAAGTCAGTTACATCTGTGACATCATGTCAATAATATGCGAAAGTAAAAGAACCATTTGAAATGTTTGTTTAAAAAATGACACATTAAAAATCTGTCTAAAAACCATTTTACATATGAATCGTGTGATTATAAACATGTCAGGTTTGTGTGACTTTCAGAGATACAATTGAGACAGTGCATGGCAGCGTGCTGCATATGGGGCTGCGTAGATGCAGACCGGTCAGAGTGCCCATGCTGACCCCTGTCCACCACCGCAAGCTCCTACAATGGGCACGTGAGCATCAGAACTGGACCATGGAGCAATGGAAGAAGGTGGCTTGGTCTGATGAATCACGTTTTCTTTTACATCATGTGGAAGGCCGGGTATGTGTGTGTCGCTTACCTGGGGAAGAGGATGCACTGTGGGAAGAAGGCAAGCCGGTGGAGGCAGTGTGATGCTCTGGGCAATGTTCTGCTGGGAAACCTTGGGTCCTGGCCTTCATGTGGATGTTACTTTGACACGTACCACCTACCTAAACATTGTTGCAGACCAAGTTACACCCCTTCATGGCAACGGTAATCCCTAATGGCAGTGGCCTCATTCAGCAGGATAATGCACCCTGCCACGCTTCGAAAATTGTTCAGGAATGGTTTGAAGAACATGACAAAGAGTTCAAGGTGTTGACTTGACCTCCAAATTCCCCAGATCTCAATCCGATCCAGCATCTGTGGTACGTGCTGGACAAACAAGTCCGATCCATGGAGGCCTCACCTCACAACTTACAGGACTTAAAGGATCTGCTGCTAACGTCTTGGTGCCAGATACCACACACACCTTCAGAGGTCTTGTGGAGTCCATGCCTCGACGGATCAGAAAGGTTTTGGTGGGACCTACACAATATTAGGCAGGTGGATTTAATGTTATGGCTGAACGGCATTTCTTCAAATTCATTTCTTCATTTCTTCTTTTTTTACTGAGTCTGTACTACATAATATGCTTTATGATTGTGTGTGTGTGAGAGAGAGAGAGAGAATTATACACATAAATTCAGATATAAATTATTAAACAAGTTTTATCTTGACATTTGAAATGTCTCTGCTGTTCACAGAACATCAGCATATTAACGTCTGGTCCTTAAAGACACTGAATGGGTTGTGTACTCAGACTGGCCTTTATTTAGAGTTGTGTGGGTTTTAATGATGTAATAGTGAATATCTAGTATCTAGAATATCTAGTAATATAGTATAATTTATTCACAGTGCACACGGGTGACACCTGCTGGTCGTAAGGATGCATTGCTATCAATGTAGATACACTGATACTGGATTTTAGATGTGATGCATCATGCATCTGGATTTTTTTAATTATTATTATAACATTATAATAACCAAGACTTAATGTGGAAGTTGGCGTTAAATGCTGGCAAGATGATGATTTTTTTTTTTTAAGTTGGACTGCACTACATCATGTGCACCAGCAGGTGTCACTTGTGCGCGCTGTAAAAGAAGAGCTTTGAGAAGATAATTAGTTTTCGATGGTTTAAAATGTTTAAAGCGTCAGAACTAGTTTTTTTTTTTTTTCGAAACCAATAGTCATAATGTTTATTTTGATTTTTGAATGGTGGTTTTAAAATGTCGGTTGATTTTCAGATTTACAGATTAAGCTCTGGCTGCGTCGACGATTCAACTTCCGGGTTTAGCTTCGTTGTTATGGTAACGTGTGGGCGGGGCGTTTGTAACTTTTTTCTTAAGGGAAAATCGGTCATGCTGAATTTGAAAAAATAATAATAATAATAAAAACTGTCATTTTATTTAATAAATATATTGTATAGCTGTGGTTGTGTTTCCTAATGCCGAGCTAATTGAAATTGTTAGAAAGAAGTTAATGAAGTAGCTCCATTGTGGCTCTGAATAAAAGGACAGTAATGCAAAATGAATGAAAACAAATGGCTAAAACATACATGAACGCATATCAGAGACTGTTCGAAGCTCTTAGCCTTTTGTTTACTAAAACAAAAATCCAACAGGTCAAAGAAATAATATAAATTTTATTTACATGAAAGTCAAGACATACACAACTTAGGAATGGATCAAATCAGTATCATTACTAATGCTAGCTGCTGCTGTGTGAATAAAGTGGAGAAATCTGAGGAGAAAGCAGTTCTACACACCAAAGTCTAGAGTCCAAGAGTTACATCACTGTTGTCCCTGCTGAAAAAAAAAACAATAGAAACCATCACAGAAATTCTAATGGTTTCCACTACAAATACCATTACAAACCATTAGCTAACCATTAAAACCATTACCGTTACTATTATTGGTCCTTAATGGTATCCACTAGACAAAACATGGCACCAGTAGAAGGCAACAAATTGACAGTAAACCATTACAAATTCTGTGAGGGTTTCTATTTTTTTATATATATATAAATTTAAGTAATTATTTATTTAAGTAACAATTTTATTTCAGAAACACTCTTCTCGGCTCTTTGAAAGACTTCTGTTTAAAAGTTCCTGTTTCTTGATCAATTTCAAAGCATTTTTGACCCCCTGTTGTTTCACAGCAATGTATTTGTCTGTGTTAACACATTACTGCCAGATAGGCTTACAATTTACTACAGGCTACTGTACTATTGTTTTTGTTTTTGTATTGTATTGTTTTGTACATAAGTCAATATTGCACATAGAGATATACTTCATATGCACAAGTCAACATTGCACACTCACACATACAGATGTACATAGTCTATATTTCTATATATATAATCTATATTTCTACTTCTGTAACATACCTACACTTTATTATGTTTGTTTGTATGTATGTGCATGTCTGTTTTTATTTTTATTCCTACATAGTTTCTGTTGTCTTGGCATTCAATGTGGACAGCAAAGAAAGAATTTCATTGTTCAGGGAAACTTGGTTTCCTCACTGTGCACATGACAATAAACGCTTTGAATCTTTGAATCTTGAATCTTTGAAATCTGCATTACTGAAAGTTTTTCAGCTCTACATACATGTCCACACATTATATACTAGAAGATCCTGGATTTCTAGCATACAGATTAGCTTCTTTTGATTTGTTGTTGATAAAGCGATATGTTCCATGATATAGCCATTGTCTAAGAAGGTTTGGATTGCAGAATCTTACAATCCTTTAAAAAACAGAACTAATAACATTTATTATTTACTCTATACAACAATAAACAAAACAAAAGTTTATATCTGTACCTTGGTTTAAAAAAAAAAAAAAGAAATGTTTTAACTTAAAGATAAACTGGATTTTTGTGTTTTAGAAAAGCACCTGCATTAATGGTCACAGAGCATCAGAATTTATAAAACTTTAGGAAAAAAAAAAAAATAAGCAGCATAATCTCCCTGTGTCAGCGTGGGTTTCCTCTGGGTTCTCCAGTTTCCTCCAACATTCTGAGAAACATGCCGGTAGGCAGACTGGCTACACTAAATTGCTCTTAGGTGTGAATGAGTGTGTGAATGAGTGTGTGAATGAGTGTGTCATCCCATCCAGGGTGAATTTGTTCCCGCCTTGCTCCCAGAGTTCCCAGAATAGACTCCGGATCCACCATAAGCCTGAACAGGATAAAGTGCTTACTGAAGATCAATGAATGAAAGAAGTCTGTTTCCCAAAACAACATAATTAACAAAGAGAAAATACCTGGAGTGACTATTAAAACAAATGAATTTTAAAGGCAATGTTCTGTCCAAGCGTGCATTTAAAGCAAACATCTGGACACTTTATATGATATCAGTAAGCACTAAAATGGAATCATTGATATGCATTTTATTTTAACTTCCCACATGGGAAATATTTACAGGCCTGATGATGACTGGTTGAATGAGATGTAAAAATGTGATCAGGTGTTTTTGACAGTGCTGTAGATAACACTGTCATCCTCCTTCTGTTGCTCAGTGTGGACACGCCTGAAACCCAAGCCACAAAACACACACGTTATTTGTCATTAAATGTTAAATAGCATATTTAACAGCACTGTGACTTGTGAACTTAGAGAATGAACATCCATAATACAGAGTGGACTTTAATAATGCTCCATTAATCTGAATCCAATCTATCACAGACAGCTTATACTGAATCGCATGTTGATGGTGATTAGTATGTGACTGTATTGGCTCTTACCCTTGCTTTAGTTTCTTGTCTTTGACACACACAGTCGCATAAGTCACTTCCTCCCTGCGCGACGTTTCATCATCCAATTGAGGAACGTGGTTTTGCTGTGGTTTTTTCTGTTTATCATGTGTGTTTTCTCCAACCTGGTAAAATAAGAAGTACAATTATCACCGTCACTTCTAAAGTGTTCCTGTGTTCACACTCACGTTATCGCTGTGCTAGAACACGGAAAACCCTAAACTGTCCAGTGCTGAGTTTGTGATTTCTTTTAAAGGTCATACCTGTGCTTTCTCTGCACTTTTCTTACTGTTTTCTTCTTGAGCTTCTACTCTTTTCCTAATGGAAACAGAAAAACACACAGCGTACAGGTACAGCTGTTAGAGTAAATTTTTTTTTAAGCGAAATAACTTTATAATTCTGATTTACACATACCAGTGTCCTGCCCACCGTGGCAGCCTTTTCTCAAATGGAATGTACAGTTGGGCTTAACAATATTTTGATTTGTCCATCATAACAATCTTAAATATTGAAGTATATCACCAATAATTTTCTCCAAGTTTAGTCAAGTATGCTGAGTCTTACCTCCTGTGGTAAATTACAGCTGCCACAATCACCAAAATTATGACAGCAATCACCAAAACAATGATCCAGATTTGCCATTGAGCAAAATCACCTGTTGAAAAGAAGTCAGCAGTATTTTACTAAACATGTCACTTGCTACAGGAGTGTGAGGGCACATCATTTTAATTTTCCTTCAGTAATCATTAGAGACAGTGTGATATTTAAACTTCAGGAATGTTGTGAGCAGATGGACCCACCCTCGACCTGAAGGCTGATCGTTTCAGATCCTGACGCCTCATTGGTTTTCCAAGTGCAGGTGTAACTCCCAGAATCCCTCACGGTTAGAGCAGGAAAGTGAAGAATGGGTCCTGATGCAGGTAAGCGCTCGTTGTTCTTAGACCACACAAACTGTGAGGAACTGTGTGTGCAGTTCACATCACACGTCAGATTTAACGAGTCTCCTTGTTTAAGGGTTCCGTTTCCACTGAGCCTGATTAGTGACACCTTTAAATCTTTTCAGAGAGCAGGAAAGACTCCACGTCAGTGAATCAGGACTGAGAGGGGGTTAATAATTATACTACAGTTGAGTCCATAAGTATCAAACAAGAGTCCATCATTCTTCACTAAGTCCAAAATTATGTACCTATTGATTTAAAGCTTTTACTGAGAGATCATAACTGGCTAGCGGGGTATTCAGGTAAATAAATAAATAAAAATCTGGACCTGACTAAAAAAGAAAAATACATTTGCAAGATTTGCAGAATAATCCAGTAAAGAAAGTAAGTTATTCAAATGAAACAATAATTTGGATTTTTTTTGATCATTAAAATTTACCTGCAACTTGTAGAATCACTCCAGGTTCACCGGTCCAAAGGCCACCGTTCACATTAGTTATAAATCTGAATCTGTACTCTCCAGAATAACTGAACTGTACGTTGTGGATTAACAAAGTGCAGTTTGATTTGTCATCTCCAACGTACTCATAGTCTGACTTGGTGTTTGATGAGCTGCTATAAACATACGGTGGGTCCAAACACCTTCCTGTGTTTGAGTTCATTGAGCACCAAAGCTTTTGTTTCACCTGAATATTGGGATTTGGTGTTGGATAAGAATAACTACAGGGAATAGAGACACTGAATCCTCTCACAGCACAGATCGGCTTATCAGGATATTTCACACCCCAACCACTGCTCTGAGTGAGAACACCTGCAAAACCTGTGATGAAAAATCAAGTAAAGTTTTATTTTATTTTTTGATCAAATATCTCATTAAACTCAAACTCTTGTCAGTGAAAAATGCCGCCTGCGTGAAAATCTCCTCTGAAGACTCTGACACAAAACTAATAGACACACATTAAAGCCTGTGCACCAGTTAGTGTGTGTTTTATTTGTTCATGTAGTCACTGTTTTAATGAGAAAAGAGAGTAATGCTCACTGGAAAACAGGCTTTTAAGATTTTAATTAAAGAGTCAGGGAGCAAAAAAGGTCCTTTTTTCCTGTCTTGGTTCAATAAAATCTATTGGCTGTTTTTATTATTAGGCTTAGATTCCAAATCCCTGTGAATGAGTGTTAGAACAAGCACATGAATGTAAACCTCTCATTACAACCTATCATTATGTATGTTACATATGTTACATTGTGAGTGTGATGCATACACAACTGCAGTCTTTCAAACCCTATAACCCATAGAACACATATCTGTTATGTTATAGAATTGTACATTACACAATGTCCTATTACTTTTTACATTATTTGTGTAGCATAATGCATGATTCTGCAATCACTGAAAAATTCAGAAGTATCTGAGGGGTGATGGATTTCAGGTTTGATCTCTGCTAAAATATTTTATGTCAGTTCCAAGTGCTTATTCGTGGTTGGTTAACACAACATACAGTACAGTACAGTGCAGTGCAACTGACTATATAAATGTTCACTTTTTTGCATAGTAATTGCTCTATAATGAGGTTATCATTACAATTCCTGCATGTTCTCCCACCCCAGACATCAAAGGAACAAGTGCCTTAGTTTATTTAATCACATTTTATTGGGTCCGAGCTGCTATGGTGAGAAACAGGATTAACCAATCGGGATCATGCATTTTTATTCTGTTTCTGATTTTTCTGTTTTCTGTTTCTGCATGCCAGCTAGCTACACTCTGAGCTCAGGTACACCGAGGTTACAGCTGATGAATTGCAGGAGGAGTGCAGGGTGTGTTATGTTATTTTAATTATTTTCTGTGGAACTGTCATCATATTTTATTTCCTACACCTATTAACGTTATTAAAATGGCAAAATTTGGTTGATCGTGTCTTAAATGGTTTTATTTAGCACATTTCCTCAACTCCCCTTTCTGAAATTAATTCCTTGCCATGCCACTGGAAACAAAGTTTAAACCATGTCATAAAATCTTTGCAATATCTCTCAAACTACTAAGAAAATCTTAGTGCAGTGCCACAAGAAACCATACAGATACACTGATGATATTTAATGTTAAAAAGTTTAAAAGTTCTAAAATGACAGAACACCACAATAATTCTCATTACATCTTCATTAATGCAGCTTAAGTCAAGTTCTTGATCAGATACAAATTACTAGTTAATTAATATTTTAAAATACTAAATAAAGTATCCAATAACTGAACATACAGACTGCAACATTAATCAGCAAAAAAGTTAAAACCCAAGAGTGAAATTGTGTTTCATACCGGACAGCATGAGGGTAAACAAGTACAGCATCTTCATCGCTTCTTCAGCAAGAACTACACACAGTAGCTTTGTTTCTGAGTACATACTCAACTCGCTGATTTGGTAACCATAAGTGAGAACTGAAAGCTGTTCCAGGAAAAAAAAAAGTGATTACAACAGGGGATGTGGCTGGAAGCATCATGCACCATTTTTAAAGTGGACACAGACACTCCATGACAGCTCACTGTTTAATTTTTTTTTTTTTTTAAGTATCATTATAAATTCAGAGGAGAAACAACTCTGGTCCCTCAGCGCTCTGTTTGCAAACATTGGGCTAAATTTTTCTGTTAGTACTTGGTATCTGAGACAGTTATGCTAATTTTTACAATAATGTTTTGTTTTTAAAAAAAAAAAAAAAAAAACCTCTGTAATGTTAAAGAAGCTACAGCAGGTTTGCAGGTTTGGTATCGGTTTTCTAAGATGGAGAAATTCATTACTGCTGAAGGAAATGAAGTGGAATTAGCAACACGGAATGGCCGATTTAGCTAAAGAATCACCTCATCTCTGTGTTTGGATTCTCTCTTTCTCTCTCTCTCTCTCTGTTGTTCACTTGACTATTTTTCTTCATCCTGCATCTTTTTGTCTTTTCTCACTTATTCAGTTGCTTCCTCTTTCTCTGTCTCTGTTCCCATCTTGTGGTTACACACTTGTTGCAGGCCCACTTACACCATACATGTTCTTTGAAAAAAAAAATCTTCAAGTGCACAAATTACCTAATATAAGTTTCCGTTTCTTTTAGTTTTTGTTTTCTACCAAATAATACTTTTTAAGGCAAGACACCACTGGTGGATAGGGTCAAATTTTTTTAAACAATAGATATCGCATACAGTCATCGCCAGTAGATTGCTAATGTTATTAATAGTATTTTTTGCATTGGAAATTTTTCAAAAATTTACATTTTTTTAAGCAAATAAGCCATCTGATTAAATATGCATAACTGTACATATTTAATAAAACATGAAATCTAGTATTTTGATGTTGCTAGAATTGAAATATTTATTTCTCATTGAAGACACCCAGAAAAGTTTAGTTGAAAATCATTTCTTTCTTAATTTTTTTAATAAAAAAAAACTAGCATCAATCTAACAGTAACCTATCAGGCAGGAGACACAGTCGCAGGTAAAAGGATTTATTTTTACAACAGGCAAACAAATCCAGTTTGTGAAGCAAAGTCGAAGTAGGTTTACACAGGCAGTGGTCAGATGATGAACAAAAGGGCAAAACAAGGCAAGACTAGATTCAGAAATCAGGGGACAAAGATCAAAACCAGAATAGCGATCACAGACAGTAAGGCTTGGTATGTCAGGAGACGACGCTACACTGAGCAACATGAGACGACGCTACACTGAGCAACATGAGACGACGCTACACTGAGCAACATGAGACGAGGCTACACTGAGCAACATGAGACGACGCTACACTGAGCAACATGAGACGAGGCTACACTGAGCTTGATCAGTATACCTGGTTGAGCTTGAACATGCGTGTCAGGAGTTGGAGTCCATGGCAGTCATGACTGTAAGCCTCAATGTCCTTTGGGAGTTGTAGTTGGACACTGCTTCTGGCGCTGATCTGATATAACCAAACTTTTTGGGAAATTTCTCTGTTATATCTGTTATATTCTAATTAGGAATAGGCATGAACAATTTCATTATTGCAGCTCACCTAGAAAATGAGATTTTCAGTTTTGAATATAGAAAATAAATTTTAATTTGATTTTGAGGAAAAAAATAAAATGTGGTTAAATTTGTTTCCAGTCTAGTTACTGTGATTTATAAGGTTTATAAAGGAAATTGTATATAAATGTATATCATAATGACACATACATGTATATATCAGGAACCAAGCTCAGGGATATAGGACATCATATGATTGTGAAGTGGGCAGAGCTTTAAGAAAATGTGGTGGTCGTGAGTGGACAAAAAGTGAACTAAACATTTTTCTGTTGATATTTGATATGTTTATTACTACGGTTTAAGAGAAAAAAAAGTAGAAAATGCAAATGTGATATAGTATCAGCGCTATTAAGTAACCTATCATCTGCAACATTACAAACAAGTTAAAAAAAATATTTTAATTCAATTTTAAAAATCAAAATCAGTTCAACTTTTTTTAAATGCTTTTAACAACAAAGCAGCTTTACAGAAATCTGGATGTAGATTTAGGTCCCTAATCTGACAATCCAGAGGTGACAAGGAAGGAAAAACTCCAAGAGGGCATGAGGAAGAAACCTTGAGAGAAACCAGAATTAAAGAGAGAACAGATCCGCTTCTGAGTCACACTGGATAGTGGGATTATAAATCATTACAGAGAAAAGGCAGTAAAGTGTGTGTTGAAATGATATGGAATGTTCTGTATGATCATATTGTGAATCAGAATCCTGAAATGAGCATGAGACTGTCTTTACAATTACAGCAGCACGTCTTAGGAGTTTTAAATCTGTGGTTTCCAGAGGAGATTATCTCCTGCAGCAGGAAGGTGAGTCGTACGTGTAGAAAGCTCTAAGACGAAGAAGCAGGAGTAGAGCATTTAGATTTGATCAAGCAGAAAAAGTGTGTCAGGATCACATCACTTTGGGCAGCAGGAGTGTGCGTATGTATACACACATCCTCTTCACCAGCAGGTGTCGCCAGTGTGCACTCTGAATCGAGCTTCTAGTCGCCAACCATTGTTGCGTATTTACAAGCTTTTTTTTTTTTTTTTTTTTTTTTTT